>JASSUY010018891.1:0-16323 GCA_032466535.1 Forpus xanthops | reverse complement strand
AAAAAAAAAAAAAAAAAAAAAAAAAAAAAAAAAATTTTCATATTAAACACTATCATTTTTGACAGTTCAGGGTCTGTTCTAAATATTTCACCAGTTTTGAAGACCTTTTAGAGGAAAAAGTAATTTTGTTTTCTTCTGAAAATTTGTTTACTTCATGGTGAAAGAACTAGAGAGCATGACTTATAAGGAGCAGCTAAGGATACTAGGCTTGTTTTTCACAGAGGAGAGGATGTCAAGCAGTGACTGTGTTCCTAGGATGCAAGGAAATACACCGGGGCAAGGTCAGATTGTATATTAGGAAAAGGTTCTTCACTGAAAAGTTGGTCAAACACTGGACAGTGCTTGACGCAAGGATCTGGTCATAGTCCCAAGCCTCTCATTTTCCATGGACAGCTCTTGCAGGCATATGGTTTAACTTTTAGGTTGCCCTGTATGGAATCAGGACTGGGACTAGATCCTTGTAGGTATCTTCCAGTTCAGAATATTATATAATTCTAAGATATCTACCTTGATCTTACTGTTGCCATGAAGAGGCTTATTCATTTACTTTTCAATTTTGTTACATGCGTGCCCCTAGTCAATTTTTATACCTGGCAAGGGATATGCATGCTTGGCTTAGTCTCATAAACTGTTTTTTAATATCTAGATTATTTTTTCCCATGGAGAATATTAAATCTTTCTTTTATTTTATTTTAATTCACAGTATTTATTTTACAGAAAATAAGAGTCTGTAAGAAAGCAGAATAAAGACAGTGAGTGCAACTTTCCTTTCAATCATTGCTTGCTTGTAGGGCTCTAAGCATCAATAATTCAGTGTAAAAATACAAACAGCAAAAATTAGCTGTTGCTTTTTCTTTTTTGTATATGTAAACATATCTGAAGTTTAACATTTTCATGAATCATAGAATAGTTAGGGTTGGAAAGGACCTTAAGACCATCTAGTTCCAGCCCCCCTGCCATGAGCAGGGACACTTCCCACTAAATCATGTCACCCAAGTCTATGTCCAACCTGGCCTTGAACACAGACAGAGAAGGAGCATTCACAGCTCCCCTAGGTAACCCATTCCAGTGCCTCACCACCCTTACAGTAAAGAATGTCTTCCTCAGATCCAATCTAAACTTCCCCTGTTTAAGTTTGAAGCTCTTACCCCTTGTCCTATCACTACAGTCCATAATGAATAGTCCCTCCCCAGTAACCCTATAGGCCCTCTTCAGATACTGGAAGGATGCCATGAGGTCTCCATGCAGCCTTTTCTTCTCCAGACTGAACAGACTCAAGTTTCTCATCCTCTCTTCGTACAGGAGATGTACCAGTCCCCTGATCATCCTCCTGTCCCTACTTTGGATTTTTTTCCAACAGTTCCGTGTCCTTTTCATGTTGAGAACACCAGAACTGCACACAACACTCCAAGTGAGGTCTCACAAGAAAAGAAGAGGGACAGGATCACCTCCTTTGACCTGCTGGTCACGCTTTTTTTTGTTGCAGCCCAGGATATGGTTGGCTTTCTGGGTTTTGAGCACACACTGACAGCTCATGTTCATTTTCTCATCAACCAAAACCCCCAAGTCCTTCTCCACAGTGCTACTCTGAATCTCTTCTCTGCCCAATCTGTAGCTGTGCCCTCTTTTCTTCTCTTGCGAGACCTCACTTGGAGTGTTGGGTGCAGTTCTGGTGTTCTCAACATGAAAAGGACACGGAATTGTTGGAAAAAAATCCAAAGTAGGGACAGGAGGATGATCAGGGGACTGGTACATCTCCTGTACGAAGAGAGCATGAGAAACTTGGGTCTGTTCAGTCTGGAGAAGAAAAGACTGCATGGAGACCTCATAGCATCCTTCTAGCATCTGAAGAGGGCCTATAAGTATGCTGGGGAGGGACTACTCATTATGGACTGTAGTGATAGGACAAGGGGTAAGAGCTTCAAACTTAAAGAGGGGAAGTTTAGATTGGATCTGAGGAAGAAATTCTTTCCTGTAAGGGTGGTGAGGCACTGGAATGGGTTACCTAGGGGAGCTGTGAATGCTCCTTCTCTGTCTGTGTTCAAGACCAGGTTGGACATAGCCTTGGGTGACATGATTTAGTGGGAGGTGTCCCTGCTCATGGCAGGGGGGTTGGAACTAGACGATCTTAAGGTCCTTTACAACCCTAACTATTCTATATGATTCTATATCACTCACTGTGAAAAATTTATTTCTAGCTTCTGATCCATATTTGCTCTTTTCCAGCTCATAGCCATTGCCTCATGACCTCTCACAGTGAACTTCTAAGAAGATTCTAGATCCATCTTCTCTATGTCATTCCATTAGGCAGTTGAAGAGCACTTTGTCATAATTCTGCAGTCATTCTTGATGTGCACAGGTTCTTCCTTGTCAGTATTATTGGTGCCATATAGGCGTTAAAGAGTACCATTTTGAAAGCCAGATAAATCTTGGCAGTGTCTCTGCCAACATTCTGGATCCGAACTCCAGGCAGACAGTGAACTTCCTCAGACAGATAATATGGTTGACAGATGGATGTCTCAAACCACTAGCTTCTATTGTTTCTTGTTGGTGCTGACAGGTGGATCAGATTTAAACAGCTCTGATGCTGCCCTGAGGAGATTTGTTCTTTTTCAGCCGTTGCCAGTACCCAATGATGTTAATGCACAATTGCAAGTGGAGAAGGAGCCTTCCTTCTCTTGTTGATTTTGGGACTGTCCATCTCAAACAAGTGCTTGAGTTCAGCCTCTAATTTTTCCTTCCTGTAAGAAATATGGTAATCAGGCAGATTAAATACGGTAATCAGGTGGATTTTCTAACCTCTCCAAGGCCCACTCCAAAGAATCATTTCATTTACTATTTTCTCTTTTTTTATACTCCAATGTCAGCTTTCTTACCCTCATTACTCCTTCACCCGAAGGCTTAGTGCATGGGCAGACACATTTCCCTTCTGGAGCTCTACCTGTGTTAGGCCTCCATCCAGCCAAGGTGCTTACTCTAGCTGGTTCCTGGAAGTATCATCCCTCTCCCACAGTGACAAGGCAGACCAGAGGTCCCATGAACTCTTAGACACATTTTTTGTGCCCTCTCACATCCCTTCTGACACTTACTGACAAATCTCTGTACTGTTCTCATTGCTGCTGCTGAGAGGCATTAAGACACCCCCCTATCAGTGATTCTGGGGAGCCCATCTCCCTCCAGTCAGAAAACAGCTGAAATCAGTTCAAGGTATACACACTTGTTAATGAGGGAATAGCAGAGACGTGACTCCCTTTTCTGTCTTCAACAAATACTAATTAATCAGTCATTTTAATTTTCAATTATCTTAAAGTAATAATCTCATCTTTACTCTGATTTCAACTCCTAAAAGCTTCATGACTCATTAAAATTAAAGAATATAGGCCAACCAGACAACATGGTGGAAGTCCCATCTTGACTTGCTCTAGTCCTCCAGAATTAACTAAGTGCTATGTATTAACAGTTCCCAAGTAATTTTTGTATTAGACCATGAAAAAAAAATACTTGCAACCCCAGTGTTGTACAATCTCTTCCACACTTACCTTCCACTTGCACATCAGGCAATTACTTTCTTCTTTATAATCCTCAGAATATTATGAGTTCTGTAATAGTTTCCCTTAAAGAGTTGGATTTCCCACATAAATTCCTAGATCTTTACCATTTTACTTATATGAATATTGTATTTCAAATGAACTTAGTTATACTGTCTTAGTTGGGATAAGGGTCTTTACTGCGCTGAGATCCACACAGCAGCAAGACAGAAATATCACATCAAAGAGCAGTTCTTATCTCTTTGAACATTTTCCCTGGTTAGTAACACCATTGGTTGCTGGCTATCAGTGACAGGGTAATCATACAGCAACAACTGCTCCATGCTTCCCTTGTGAGGCTGCACACGCCTCACCAAGAGCACACAGTGGCAAAGATATTTTACTGGGTAAGAACTCCTCTGGAGTATATGAGCAGCAGGTTCAATAGACAGATTTCATTTTTTTTACCTAAAAATCATTAATTTAATCACCAATTTAGTATACGGATGCATAGACCAGAATCCTCACAACTTTCTGCCATAGCATATTAAGAATTCTAAAGGATATTCTCAATTTCAATTCCAAATTAGAAATAAAAACCCTGGGTTCATTATCTAATGCATACACACATATGTATATGAATACATGCAGAATTCCAGATACAAAGTATGTACTCATTAAGGCATTCATCATGTCAATTGTTCTACGCATGTTAAAAAAGTGCTTGTGAAAACTTATATTTCAATTCACTCTGTGATGAAATCATTTTTACACAGGTTTGCAGTCAGACAACTGCATGTATTCATGATGCTCAAAGGTATGTTGCAATTATATTTTGCATAACTTTTCAAATAAGCATTATGAAGTATACATCATTGTCAGAAGCTATATCAGAAATGCTGCAGATTTTAAATGAGTGTCAAAATTATTAACATCTCAACAGATCTATGATTTCAGATTTTGGCAGCAATTGTGTTGCTGCCTGAAGTTGTTTTGATTTTTTGTTTAATGTCAGATGATAAAACTATGTATTTGGTGTGAGTTAATACAGATGTCACTCTTATCTCAAAAATCAGTATTAAGTGTATTTAAATTGTTTGTTTTGCTGAATATGGAAGCAATCCAGTGTTAAGTACTACATTGTCATGAGTGCCAAAAGCAAACCTAACTTAAACATAAGATTATATTTTCAAAGGTAAAAAAGGTAATGGAGGAATCTCTTGATGCTAAGGGAAAATTAGTACCAAAATTGCATAGACCTGACTAATTTTTACCTGGACCAGTGGTTTCCAAAACATACGAAGAGTCTCTTGCAATCCTTCCAATGTAAAATATTAATAATAACAAAAATAACTGTAGAAAGCAAAAAGCTGCTGTTATAAAATGCTGCTTCAACTTTCAGTGCTCTTTGTCTTGTAACCAGGCATACAAGTTAGTCCAAATCAGTTCTCCTCAAGACTTCACAGAGTATTTTGATAAAGTTTCTTTCCCATACATTTTGTTTGTCTGATTCTGATAGACATAAATCATGTTTTACATTCTTGCCTAAATACAATACTAATCGGTTTCTAACAGCTATTTTTAGGGTGTACTAGTAGTATAATGGAGACTTCTGTTATATTCAGTAGCTGGAAAAGTATTACGTGTTGGAATTCTTTTTTTTCCACTCAAGGTTGATAAAAGGGTAAAGAAAGATCTTTTTCATCTATGGCTGGGTGAGAAATTTAGACCCACAGACTGAAGTACCTACATTGTATTCAGGAACTAGAGGTAAAATCTTTCCGAATACATTACTGTATACTACTTTTTTAATGGGTTGTGAATGTGTTGTGTGTTGTTCACTTCTACTATTGTTAAATTTGTACCTTACCTTGGACACTTGTGCTGGGACTAACTCCTAAAAGATGGTGATCTTACTTCCAGGCATTTGGCAGGATGTACTCAGCACTTTGGGTGCAACTAGAATACCAATTACCGTGAACTTCTAAAGAGTTCATCTGACACCAGTCTGTTATCCAGTGAAGACAATTTCATCTTCTTTATAAAAACTGAAGTTAAATGTTGCAACTTATTCTCCACTAGACTTCCTAGTTTTAATCTTTAATTTGTTTATATAATTTCCAAAGTGACATGCTATATTATGTTAAGCAGGTCATATCATAGTTTGTTACATCATGTTACGATAGTTAATGCATTTTTGCAGGTCTAAACCTTTGGCCCATCAGTTACTGGATTATGTTCTTTACAAACTTCTTTATCATTCTGTGCATTGTATGCCTTTTCTTGTAATGAATGTAGAATGACTTGTGATCAAAGAGTAAGCACACTGAAAAAAGGACAAAAAATAAGTGACAGAAAAACTTCAATTAAAGAGGTTTGTCACAGAAGGAGACTGCATTTCCACAATAAATTTGTGAAAAAAATCACTCTTTCCCGTGATTCCTGTTTGTTATTATACTGTAAATACTCATTTTAGTGACCAAATCATAGAATCATTCAAATATAGAATAGTTACGGTTGTAAAGGACCTTAAGATCCTCTGGTTGCAACCCTCCTACCACGGGCAGAGACACTTCACACTAAGCTGTGTCATCCAAGCCTCTGTCCAACCTGGCTCTGAAACATACTCAGAGTAAATTTGTATTTAACTTATTTTAGTAATGAATATTTCAAGATGAGAGCATGGTTTCATATCTAAAGAGAATCAAAGTCAGAGCCATTATATTCTTTCACTTAATGTTAAAGATGTTACACGAAAACAGATAATCTACCTTCACACATCCCCTGAGAGCATAACAGTTACTCTCAGAGAGCATAACCATCAAAATTAGAGCTCATCACCACTGTCACCTAAAAAAACTAATGAAACGATTCCTCGGAATTGTAATGCTAATATTAAAATTGTTTTATTATATTTCTCTAAGGAATAGGAAGAAAATTAACATATTAGCACTTCAAAGATGGATATAAGTCATCAGAACCAGGTTATTAGAATAACAGATAGTGGTGAGTTGACCCCAGCCAGAAACTAAGCACTTACCAGCCTCTCAATCACACTTCCACAACAGGATGGCAGAGAGAATCAGGATGAAAAGAGTCCTTCTTATGCAGAGAAGGACTTGGAGGTGTTGGTTGATGAGAAAATGAATGTGAGCTGGAAGTGTGCACTCAAAGACCAAAAAGCCAACCATATCCTGGGCTGCATCAAAAGGAGTGCGACCAGCAGAATGAGGAAGGTGATACTGCCCTTCTACTCTGCTCTTGTGAGACATCACTTGGAGTATTGTGTCCAGTTCTGGTGTCCTCAACATAAAAAGGACATGGAACTGTTGGAATAACTGCAGAGGAGGGCCACGAGGATGATCAGGGGACTGGAGAACCTCCCCTATGAAGATAGGATGATAGAGTTGGGTCTGTTCAGCCTGGAGAAGGGATGGCTGCATAGAGACCTCAAAGCAGCCTTCCAGTATCTGAAGGGGGCCTATAGGGATGCTGGGGAGGGACTATTCATTATGGACTGTAGTGATAGGACAAGGAGTAAGAGCTTCAAACTTAAACAGGGGAAGTTTAGATTGGATCTGAGGAAGAAATTCTTTACTGTAAGGGTGGTGAGGCCCTGGAATAGGTTGCCCAGCACAGTTGTGAATGCTCCATCCCTGGCAGTGTTCAAGGCCAGATTGGGCATAGCTTTGGGTGACATGGTTTAGTGGGAGGTGTCCCTGCTCATGGCAGGGGCATTGCAACTAGATGATCTTAAGGTCCTTTCCAACCCTAACTATTCTAAGATTTTATTCTATGATTCTATAAATGAACTTCAGAGAAGAATTAAAAAGAAATAATATAGCTCTGAGGGGGAACTCAGCAAGAATGATATCTGGAAGATAAGGAAAAAGATTGAGCGAGAAGAATGGCTGGTCTGGTCACTTTTCACCTGAAGTAAGCAGACAAAGCTGCTCTGAAAAATCCAGTCTCAATTATTTGCACTTTCTTACTCTGTCATTCTCATTACTCACTCAATGGGAGCCACAATATAAAAAAATAAGTGAAGTCATCAGCTTCACAGCATTTTATATTGATCCACAATTATGAATGTCATGTGCAGCTTTTGCCAGGACAAAATATCAGCAGAAATTGGAAAGGAAGGTGGCTACCTGGGGATACTTTTGCTGAAATATGACTTTGAAAAGAGAAAATGTGTTTCACCTGTAAACACAACATGGCAAAAACTTAAGTAAAGAGTTTTCAGTTATGCTGTTACATTTTTATGCATTTTTTTCTTTATAAAATTTATCAATCAGCAGTACAATAAAACCACACTTGAAATAATTTGAAAAATGTAATGCATAATCACAACAAAATATTTTATACTTGATATTCAGAATGTAATTAAAACATAAAATAAAATATAAAATCTTTGTCACTGTGTTTTGAGACAAGAAATTCTGTACCTTAGTCCTGTCATGGAAGCAATTTCTGTGGAAAATTTTCTTCACTTGCTTTAATGAAACTTGTAGAACACAAATGCATAAAGCCAGCAATATATTAATACTTTATTTTCATAGAAAATTCAGATGCACTATCGAATTATTTGCTGTGTAAAAGTAGACACATTTTTGTTACACAACATGCTCAACCTAAAATGTATTTTTAAATCAAATTTAAAGTAACCCAGTCCTTTCATTGATGCCACTCTGGAGATGAATTCAGCCACTTTCAACTGTTTCACATGTCTTGAAATGTTTGCAAACTGCTGATATATTGTTTGGGCTATTTACAGAGTATATTTTTCAAGTGTTTCAAGTGTTTCTTTAATAACATATTTTATAGATATCCTATATTTGACTTTGAACTTTCAGCTGTCATGGGTTAAGCAGCAGCAGTCATTTTTCTCCTCCTTGGTACCTGGTGCAGCGCTGTGTTTTTGATTTTGGGCCTGGAAACAGCGCTGATAACACCAGTGTTTTCAGTTACTTCCTGGTAATGTTTAGGCTGGCCAAAGACTTTTTGAGTCTCGTGCTCTATCAGGGAGGAGGGGAGGCTGGGGGGAAGAAGAAACAGGACACCTGACCCAAACTGACCAAAGAGGTATTCCATGGCACAGCACATCACTCCCAGGATATAAAATGGAGAGCAGAGACCTGGAAGGATAGGGGTGCACTGCTTGGTCAAGCTGGATGATGAGCTGTTGCATTCTTTCTTTGTATTCGCCTTGTCATTATTGTTATTGGTGGTAGCAGCAGTGGTTGTGTGTTATACTTTAGTTATTAAACTGTTCTTAACTCAACTTCCGAGAGTTGCATTCTTTCGGATCTCCTCCTCATCCCCCCAGGACTGGGGGAAGAAAGAGGGGGAAGTGAGTGAACAAAACTGCATGAGGGCCTTAAACCACGACAGCACACAAAACATTTAACACAAAATAAGTTCTATCAATATTTCCTACAAAGTGGACAGAACTAAGTTCCCCAAATCTTGAAAAATTTCAGGGTATTTTTGCTTACATTTTGAGAAAAATTAAATTTAAGCAGCCACAATAAAATCAAACATTAATTTAGTGTATATTTTTTTTTTTCCCAAATAAAATTACTCTTATTTATATCTTCCTCATGGAATTTTATATGAACTTTACACATTAGGTGCAATGTTTATCTGCCTTTATAGTCTCCTTGCTCAAGTTTATATCAGATATGAATGTTGAGTGGCTCTGTCATGCTCATTAGGAAATAAAGCACACCTGGAAAGTTGCTGTCATAATTGGCTTTAAGAGGAAGCATTTGGCATATCAGCACTTCTGCACATTTATAAAACATTCTAAAAGTGACTACTCACAAATTTAGAGCTTTCATTTTCAAATGCTACTCAAATAAGTTAAATGTACAGAGGAAGTTGTATATTAAGTATCTGTTTTGGCTGATCGCTATGTTCTAATTAGAGACAGACTTAAGCTGTAAATTTTTGACCAAATTAATTTTACAAAGTTTGGGAATTTCTGAAAGCAATCTGTTTTAATTTTAGAGTCTCATTTGTCAATACCAAATTGTTGAGTTATGCAGAAAAATCCTCAAAATAAAGTTCTTAATGGTATATGAACTTCTGAAATTAATAAGGTAATGAATGATATGTAATGACCAACTATTTAAAGCCTAATTAAATAGAAATATAAAGCACAAATATTTTTTTTTTCCCTGCTTTCTGTTATTATTTATATTACAGTAATGTCTGGAGAGTTCAGACTAGAATCTGTTGAAAAGGGCATTGTATTAATGTTAGCAATAAAATGCCTTAATTCTACTGATCATCCAGAATTATCAGTAAAAGAAAATTAGAAAAATTATGGAGGACATTATCCTTAAAGATTATTGGTTTCACTGAACATAGAGATAGCCCTTTAGGTAAGTTACATTGAGTTGAATTTGCAATTTTGGAATCAGACAGTGTTAGAAAACAGAATTCTGCCTGTAGAATAGATCAAGAGAATGAAGATTACAGAAGAAATAAGTAGTTTTTCTGCTTGGGGTGTTTATGATTGTGATTATGTAATTATGGTAATACTCCATGTGTTTAATAATAGTATGTTCTAGCAGATATGTGAAGTAATATGATGATAAAAAGTCAAAAGCTAGAAATCTGCATATTCACTGTGCTCTGCATCTTAGTCCTGTCGCTCAGACATGTTTTCCCTCTATTTTCTCATTGGACTGTACAATATAAGCATTACTAGCTCTTCCAACTATATCTTCTTTAATAGCTTATTAAGTAAATATTCCCTTATGTTGTCCACACTCAACAAGATATGTAGCCTTAAAAACAGAGGTTATCCACCAGTAAGAGAATTAAGATGAAGACACTAGGCTATCCCATAAGCTGACCTTCTGAGAACATACAGATAAATGATCATTTCCAGCTGAATGCAGTTTCCCTACCAAAAATGGTTTTAATGAAGATGTGTACAGTCAGTAGAGGTAATCACATTGATTTGTTTTTATCACACTTTGCTAAAATTATAGTGGAGTAGATCATTCTCTTCAAAATAGTGAAGCAAATATTTGCTTTTTCATTTTTAAATTAGATACTCAAAAATGAAATCTGTAAAAGAGTAAATTTTTCTGGTTTAATATTTTTAGAAGACTATTGGATACTACTTGCCCTAAATGAAAGGATTAGAGAAAGACAGAGTTTTTCATGTGAGATTCTGAAAAGGATCTGTAACTATAATCTAAGGATACCTTTTAATATTCCTGAGATTCGCCCTAAAGCACTCAATCGAGAATTTCCTTTCTATTTTTGTTCTAGAGGTGACTGGTTTTTTAGTTACATCACAAGCATATCATGCCTGAATTTGAGCCTGAGTTTTTATGTCCTTTGAATCTTTTAGAGAGGAATGTTTTATATTTGAAAAAAAAAAAAAAAGAATATGGCTCATACATTTTTCCATTATCCAAAATTGAGACTTTTATTGGTACAAAATAAGAGATGTTCAAGTGTTTTAAATTCAACACAGTTCATAGAGGCAGAGTAGCCCAGGTTGGAAGGGATTTTGTAAGATCTGATTCAACCTTTCAGGGAAAAGGGAGGCTGAGTGAGATTATCCAGCACTCTGTTCAATCACATCTTAAAAAACTTCCTGTGGTGGGGACTCCATCACATCCTGGAGGAGGTTTGTTCCAGTGCCTGTTCTCACTGTAAAAAAATACCTTTTGCATGCTGAGAAATGTCTCCCAGTAGAACTTGTATCCATTGTCTCTATTCCATATGGCTCCCCATGAAGGAAGAAGCTTTATCCTCTTTGTAGGCACCCTTTAAATTCTAGAGTCCTTCGGTGAGGTCTCCTCTGAGTCTTTTCTTCCTGCATTAAAGACCTAACTCCTTCAGTCTTTCCTCATAGGGCAGGTTCTTCAGCCCTTTGATCCTCTACATGGCCCTCCTCCTGGCCATCTTCAGTCTGTCTCTTTCTTGAATTGCGGGAACCAGAATTGGATGCACTATTCCAGGTGTGGTCTGAGAAGGTCTGAGTAGAGCGGGATGATAATTTATCTGTCTCTCCTAGCAATGCCCCTCTGGATGCTGCTCAAGATCTGAGTTTGCTGATGGCACCAAGTTGGGCAGTAGAGCTGATCTCCGTAAGAGTAGGAAAGCTCTACAGCAAGATGTGGACAGCCTGGATTGGTGGGAGGCCAGTTTTATGAGGTTCAACAAGGCTAAGTGCTGGGTTATAACAACACCATGGCTGGTGTCACAACAACTAGAGGACTGGGGAAGAGTGACTGGAAAACTGATTGGAGGAAAAGGACCTGGAGGTGTTGGTTAACAGCTGGCTGAACATGAGCCAGCAGTGTGCCCATGTGGCCAAGAAGGCCAACAGCGTCCTGGCCTGCATCAGAAGTATCACAGCCGGTTAGTCCTTCCCAGGACAAGGGAAGTGATTGTCCTCTTGTACTCAGCACCAATGAAGCTGCACTTTGAATCCTGCGCTCAGTTTTGGGCCCCTCACTGCAGGAGAGGCATTGAAGTGCTGGAATATGTCCAGAGAATAGCTGGTAAAGGGTCTGAAGCACAAGTCTCATGAGGAGTGGCAGAGGGAACTGAGGGATACACTCGTGACAGACTGCTAGCCTGAGTTTTACCGTTGATCACAGTTTTCTGAATACAACTTGTTAGCCACTTTTTTTGCCCTTCTCACAGATAGCCCATACAATCTGCTTCACTGTTTGTCCCGGAGAAGGCTATGGGAAAGAGTGTCATACACTTTGCTGAAGTCCAGGTACATAACTTCTCCTGCGCTCATCACCTGGACAAAAATGTTACTTTGTTGCAGAAGGTGATCAGGTTAGCCTGACATGCCTCGCCCTTGGAAAATCTGCACTGGTTTTCACCATCATCAGCTTCATTTAATTAATAATAGTTTCTAGGAACTCATTCCATTTTTTTCTCAGGGACTGAAGGAAGACTGATGAGCCTGTAGTTTCCTTGGTACGCTTTTTGGCTCTTCTTATAGGTGGGTATGACATTTGCACTTTTCTAGCTGCTCAGAGCATCCCCAGATATGACTTTTCAAATCTAGACAATGGACTTGCAACAATTTCAGCCACTTCTCTTAACACCTTGGGTTGGATCCTGTCAAGGCCCATATATTTTTGTGGGTTGAGCCCTAGCATGAAACTGCAGACCAACCCTTCCTCCACTACTGCTGGGTTGACATATTCATTGCAGCTATCTGATCCTGTGACGTAGGGTCCAGCTGTGCCAGTAAAGGCAAAGGCAAAGAAGCTATTGAAAACCTCTGCCTTGTCAGCATTATTAGTGACTAGTTTCCCTGCCCTGTTTAGTAATGGACCTATGTTGTCCCTGTGAGCATGCATGTGAAGGACCTTTTCTTGCTGTAATTGATATCTTTGGCCATTTGAGTTCTAGCTGAGCCTTATTCTTCCTTTTTGTATCTCTGCCCTAGCTGGCATGTTTCTTTTTTTGCTTTTAACCACACTGAAAAGCTCACTGTTAAGCTAGGGCGGTCTCCTGTTCTACAGTTCATGTGGTGACAGCCATGGCTGGAGAGTTCATTTTTCAGCAAATTTGATTCTGAACACACTAATGTGAGCTCAGGAACAATGAAAAGTTTTGAAATTATTACAGCTTCTACTCAAAATATGCATAGACATAAGGTTCTTTGCTTACAGACTCAGGTAAGGTGGGAGGTTTTTTTTTCTACAGTTGGAATCCTTGTAGTTGGTCCTGAAACTCCTTTTAACCCATGAAATCCAACAGGCTATTTTTTTTAGTAAAAAAAAAGCCCAAAATACACTTTAAAATCTGTAGTGTGAGTCTCTGTGAAGATCAGTTGTAACAGATATTTCAAATGGAAGACTTATCTCTGCCTTTTCTATAACAATCTTCGGCGTTGAAGGATGCATGGGTGCTCTTTTTGCTACAGAAAAGCCATGGGCTTGTAAAAGAGAATATAGCTGGAGGTACTGCAAATAAACACTGTCAAAACCAATATTGTGGTTATGATTCTTCTTTAGCAGTTCTGTAAACAAGGAACAAATATTGTGACTCAGTGCAGTAGCAGCTTTGTGAAACAAGGTACACTAAGAAAGTATTTGTACTTTCTGTTCTAAAAAGTATGCTTTCCTGTGTTTCTAATAGCAGATATTACTGAAATTTAAAAAATGCCTTAAACACTGTATGTACCATATTTTTATTTAAAAAAGGATATCAAAGAACTAGAAAAAGTAAAAAAAAAAAAAAGAATAATGAGATGATCACAGATATGGAGCAGATTCTTCTGGGGCAGAGGTTAAATGGGACAATGACAGAGTATTTTATAGGTAGAAAGCTATATAATAAAGAATAGGGGGAAAAAGCTGGGAAAACAAACAAACAAACAAAATCCTAGCAATTCCAATACAAAATTGCCAAGTAGCAGAATTGAAAAAAAGGCCGTATTTCCTAAAACAACATGAAAAGAACTTGGGTTGAATAATTGTCACAGTATAAGTCCATAAAGCGTTAAAGAAGAAATTAAGGAAGGAAGTTGAAAGTGTCAAAAGCAATGACATACATACAGCCTCTATCTCTAGAAGTATGTGATGTGCTTAGTACCAGAAGATTAGGGAATAGCTGCTAGCCACTTCTGTAGTCAGAATTCTGAACTGGACAGAAAGTTGTGATCGAATTCCAAACCTCTGAACTTTTATTGTTATAAATCCACAGAAACTCATGTATTAGCTGAAGAAATTATTTTCCTTCCCACTACTATTAAGGTTTTATATTAAAAAGATATACTTCAATTTAAAGTGCACTTCTGCATATGAAAATTGCTTATAAACTAGTTTATATTTGGAACTCATCCTAATTTTTGGAAGTTACTTCTAGATTTATTTGACACAGTTAAACATACTGAACTATATTACATAGGAATAAAATTTGGATACAGTGTTAGCTTCATCTTACAAATGACAAAATATAATGGTGTCAAAGAGCTTTTAATTATCATTTACTTTCCATAACTGTACTACTTGTTTACATTCACAAGATGCTATATATGCTAATGGCTAACAGGTTTAGCAATTGTGTGCTGTTGTCTATTAGGATAGTCTTCTTTCTACCAAATCACTACTAAAATGATAGCAGTATAGAAAACTGGATAGCTTTTGAGATAATGGGAACTACCAGTAAGATGGTGCTGTGAATTAAACATTTCTAATGACTGTGTTTGTGACACCTTGTTTTTTTAGTTTAAATGAAATTTGCCTGAAGTAGTGCATACAGAAACTGAGGTCCTATAACATGTTATAAGGAATACGTTAGGCATGTTAGCATAGAACGGTTAAATCTGAAAAGTACAAGAAATTAAATCTATATAGATGCACTTGAAAAATCTCCCAGACAAATAAAGGCCTCAGCACAAAACGCTCATCAAAAATAAAATCAAACCAAACACTCCAAACAAACCCAAACAAAAACCCAGAACAACCAAACCTATCTTAATTGATTGAAATTTTTCTCTCTGACAGAGTTGAGAAAATAGAGCAAGCAAAGCCTTTTGTGCTAAAGTAAGATATACCATTAAAACATAGGAAAATGTAAATAAACAAATTTCACATTATAGTGTGAGAGAAAATAGTACCTTCTTCTGAAGTAATATTAGATTCAAATAAATATGTATAGACACAATTCCCATTTCTGTTTAGTGTCTTTTTACACTTTATTCTTCATATGGTTAGCTGCTCATATTTTTCACCCAGGCAAAAATGTATTTTTAAAACACAGTATTATGTATTTAGGGTCAAGATAAGCTAACAAATTACATTTTTAGGCCTTTGTTTCATGTTACATCATGACATTGAGATTATGATGTCTAAAAGAGATATCTGTGACCATAAAGAAAACCTTACTTTTTTTTTTTTTTTTTTGTACTACCGCTTGTCAAGAAAACCCAAGTGCTGCTATTTGTAACTTCATGACAGTTCAGAGAAGCTTTTACAGTCTGGGAGAAATAGTAAGAGAAATTGTTATATTTTACCTGCATTTGTTCTTTCAACTACATGAAATAGTTCTTGCAGCTTGTGAGGAAATAAATACTAAAATTGCTTGTGCTTATAAATAGATTTAGAAAACTTAAGGCAATACTGTGTTTTGAAATAATATTTTAGCGTTCATTTCAAATGACACCTCGATTTCTCTTTTCACTCATAAATTTCTAAGATCTGGATTAAACTATACCTGATATAACTGCTTTTTGTGAGAGAATGAACATAAGCCGGCAGTGTGCTCTTGCAGCCCAGGAAGCCAACCACGTCCTGGGCTGTATCAAAAGGAGTGTGACCAGCAGGTCAAGGGGGGGTGATCCTTCCCTTCTCTGCTCTCATGAGAACTCACTTGGAGTATTGTGTGCAATTCTGGTGTCCTCAACATGGAAAGGACATGGAACTGTTGGAACAAGTCCAGAGGAGGGTCAGGGGACTGGAGCACCTCCCATATGAAGAAAGGATGATAGAGTTGGGTCTATTCAGCCTGGAGACCTCATAGCAGCCTTCCAATATCTGAAGGAGACCTATAGGGATGCTGGGGAGGGTCTCTTCATGAGGGACTGTAGTAGGAGGACAAGGAGTAACAGGTTCAAACTTAAACAGGGTGTCATGGGTTCAGCAGTGGCAGTCATTTTTCTTTAAGTAGTAGCTGGTGTAGCACTGTGTTTTGGATTTTCGGCTTGGGAACAGTGATGATAACACCAGTGTTTATAGTTATGGCTTGGAGTGTTTAGGCTGGCCAAGGACTTTCTGAGTTTCATGCTCTGCCA
>JASSUY010018890.1:0-13113 GCA_032466535.1 Forpus xanthops | reverse complement strand
AAAAAATCCAAAACACAGTGCTACACCAGTTACTGCTTAAAGAAAAATGACTGCTGCTGCTAAACCCATGACATGTATGAATAAACTGCAGAACGAGTGAAATAGGCATTTTCTTACAAATACATGGAAGACAGCTGCAATGGAATCCAAGGTGAAAAAATGTTGTATAACTCTAGCCCTTTCTCTTAGCACTTTTCAAAGTGGTCGGCTGGTGTTTGTACTTTTTCTATATCAATATATTAGGCAGAATAGCTCTTTTGATAGCATAAGAGTATTATTTTCTCAAGAAAAGCAAGAAGCATAATGCAAAGCTTTGGTGAAATGCTGTCACAGTCCCAGAGGTTTAACTTAGTCCTCTTGCTTCTGTTGATTCTATAAACAGAGTAATATCTAACAGATGCAGAGCTTCTGATTTTATCACTTGATGTTGCCCTATAATGTTGCATGTAAATTAACCCAATTTTATTTCTTTTTTAAGACAAAATAAGTAGCTTAACTCAGAGAGAATTTTAAATGTCAATATGCTGATGTATCAAAGCAACATATTAAATTACATTTGACATTTTGTAAGTCACTCATTAAACAAAATTAATATTACATAATAATGGACTTAACTACTTTGAACTAGCTGTTACTTGCAAAAAAAATATTGCATAATACTTATCAGTAAATTATCTCTTAGACATTGTGATGTACTATAAATATAGAATCATAGAGCAGCTAGGGTTGGAAAGGACCTTAAGATCATCTAGTTCCAACCCGCTGCCATGGGGGTAGGAAATCACACTAAACCGTGTCACCTAAGGCTCTGTCCTACCTGGCCTTGAACACCCCCAGGGACAAAGCACTCACAGCTTCCCTGGGCAACCTATTCCAATGCCTCACCACCCTCACAGTAAAGAACTTCCTCCTTATATCCAATCTAAACTTCCCCTGTTTAAGTTTGAACCTGTTACCCCTTTTTCTATCACTACAGTGCCTAATGAAGAGTCCCTCTCTGGCATGCCTGTAGGCTCCCTTCAGATACTGGAAGGCTACTACGAGGTCTCCATGCAGCCTTCTCTTCTTCAGGCTGAACAGCCGCAACTTTCTCAGCCTATCTTCATACAGGAGGTGCTCCAGTACCATGATCATCCTCATGGCCCTCCTCTGGACTTGCTCCAACAGTTCCATGTCCTTTTTATGTTGAGGGCACCAGAACTGCACACAATACTCCAAGTGAGATCTCATATCTAATTTAAATATTTGTGAGAGCAATGCCTCAGTTGATGTTAGGATATTGTGACTATAATTTATCCATCCATGGCTTCAAAGGAAAATAGCAGGCCACAAATAACCAAAAGATAATTTTTTTCCTGGCTGTTTGAATCTGGCAGCCCTATAGTGGTTGAAAGAAATGCTAAAATTGAGGAAAGATCCAACATTAAATCAAATTTAAGAACAGACTCCTGCTTTTCTTTGTCAAGCTGAATTAATACATTTTCCCACTTCTACCATCTATTGTTATATACATTTTATACATATGTGAATTGAAGTTTTATGATTCATCTGTGCCAGCTTTAAATTTACTAAAAGTCACATACTTCATGCTTACTATTTCAGCAGCCTACTACCTCTTGAATGTCCCTATGCTTACAGCATTCTTCCTATATTTAACTTAGGAAATTTGTGTATTGGGTCATTTGGTTCTTCAGATTCATCTCAGCTAACAAGAACATTTATATTTAAATAACAGATTATACACTACAACAATAATAAAAAAATACAATGGTTCTTTTAAACTGTTTTATTATGCCATACGTTACACAAAAAGAAACAGAAAAGTGCCTTAAGTATGATGCAGTTGAGTACATCATTACTTACCTGACTAACACAAATCACAGATCCCCTTGGAGAGTATGCTGATAATAAGTAGGCTACTGTTGATGGGAAGTCAATGCAGGAGTAGTTTAGACAGTTTTTCCTGCCACAGTGTAGAATGTATACTCCACTCAAGACTCGTTCTCATTTACACAACCACAAAATTCTCAAGTGTCCAGTCCTTCAGCTTGAAGTTTTCTTGCATTTTGTTTATTGATCATGTGGCATCATTTATCTCAATGCTATTTTCATTTACAGAAACCATTTGCAAAGATGTATCAGCAGAGTCCTCCTGAAACTTAGTATGCCTTATCGTATTACAAAACCTGTTTGAGCTCCTGAAAAAATAATGAGAATATTCTTTATATGGTGCTAACCCTGTGTTTCTTTTAATGTGTAACTATTAGATTAACAACCCTGAAAAACAAAATTAGATCAAGGTTAATGCTAAGAATGAATCATGCTAAAAAGATACCTTCACCACAGTTAATCACGCTTACAGCATGCTTACTGTATTATAAATTAATATTTAAATGGAGGAGGAAGGCTCTATTTCTGTATTATTCTTTCCAGTCTCTGCTTTTGTCAATACATTCCCTGACCTTTATTTCCAGAATCTGCTCTAGTTTGCACTTGGCCTAGGCTCATAAGGCACTATAAATTGTCCAGACCTCTCCAGCTATACTGGTCTTCAAGTGGGGGGCTGTGTTGGCTAGATCGTTTTAGTTTTCCTTTCACAGAGGTAGTACATACCTAGGACTGCCATTGCAATTCTCATGACACCTTCTACCACATTTGTTCCTGTGATATGGCTTCTCCTGAGACCCCTCAGCAGCTCTGAGGTATACCTTCCAAAGGACAAGTCTAGGCATACAGCATCCCTTGATAAAATCACCTCATTTTCAAGCTCTGAAGTGTTATTTCATTTGTTCACAACAGAGATAAATAGAAATGAAATTGGCAGGTCTCAAAATAAAATCTTACCAAGTATCACTCATATATTTCAGACAGAGTTACTGAACAGCCATTATCACTTGAAAAAGAACATATCCCATACAACCCTACCAATACTGTCATAATATTCACAGTTGAATATACTGTGAGTACCTATGACATGACAGCTTTCTCCAAGACCTGAAAATGCAAAAATTTTTGAACAAGATCTGTAGTGTCAATACAAAATACTTTCAAACATAGTATTTTTAAAGTAAAAGTATTTGTTATTTTCAGGTTCTAGGAACATTAAAAAAAAAATTAGGTTATTACTTTAAATAAAGTCCAGGAAGTAATTTTTCCAGATTTCAAAAAAAACTATTTTTAAAATAATAATTATAAATACTTAAATAATAGGAAGGCGTTTCCCACTGTAGTATTCGAAATTAAATCAGGAATATGCTCTTAAACTTGGAAATTATTACTTTCTGGTATTGACTGAAATAACATCTTCTGTCAAAAAAAAAATACAGTCTAACTACCACAGAAAGAATTGCAGACGGTGTTTAAAGTGCTAGAGAAGACATGAGGAGATTCAATCTCTATTTCACATCTAAAATTGGTCACCTGACTAAATATGTTACTTCTTTCTCTGTGCTTTATTTTCCTCTATAAAATGGGGAGAATGAGTTGCCTGTGTCTATTGAATTTGACTTACTTCTAATTTCCCTAAACCCAGCATGGCAAAGGGAGATAGAGACACCATGGTTCTATCTCTAAAATATAACAGCCTTGGAGAAGCTCTTGCTTTTCCTTCTACCAATAGTGATAATAATGCTTAAATATTGAGTACAATGAGTAATCTCAGAAAATTTTCACCACTAGGTATATATTCTGCAGCTTTTTGTGCTCCCTTTAACCACTCACTGGAAAGCTGCTTATCTGCTTTAGAATGAAGAGTCTTAAATATTCAAAGTTCTATTGAAAATATATAACTCACTTCATAAAGCTATGATTTAAACATGTCTGTATATATTCAGTTAGTCATTTGTACTTAAAACCACACAAACATAATCCTCTTTTTCTATACCATGGACTACAGCTTGATAAAAATAAATGTGAATTTTACAGGCAAAATTGCTATTGAAAAGCTGAGTAAGATCCTGAATAGGTGCTTAAAAATAACAGAAGTAGCTCAAAAACTTTCTTTACAAACAAAAATGGAAGCTCTTCACTTGTGAATTTAATAAATGTTTAAAAAACATTACTCACATATGACTTTAATGTTCAAAAATCAGACATAATTCAAAGTTTCCTGCAATCCTGATCGAAGTTTAAAAATCAAACTGTTCTATGCTTTTATTTTTCAATTTGTGATGTATGAAGGAATTGAGGTTCTATCACAAAGTGTGGTGAGGAAAAAAAAAAAATAAAGCTCATTCACAGGTAAATGTATCTTTGGAAACAATTTCCAGAAACTGAATTTCATGCTGATTCAGAACAAAATATCTTTTTCTTTATTCTTAAGCAACTGAGATCATTTTTTGTTTTAATAGGAAAAAGTATCAGAAAATAAGTGTAGCATCATGACTATCAGTGGACAGCAACACCAATTCTCACTGCTTGGCCCTACCACCTTCCCCAAAAAATAAATAATTCCTTTTTCTGTGCAAAGGCAGCCTCCAAGAGCAAGATTTTGCCAGACGGAGCATTTCAGCCACTCTCACTTAAATATGCATGAAATCAATGAATTTTCAGGGCAGCAATACTTCCTCCATTATTTTTAGTGGAACTGTTTGAACCCTCAAAGTTAAGCACATACAGAAATTTTTACAATATCTGTGTTATTTTTGAAAGCCTGAGCGTTAAGATAGTTCGGAAAATTACACATACAGTGTCGTTAGCATAACTGAAAACCTAGCCGTTTTCTTCACAAGGATTACTGAGTTCAGATTATGAGTTCTTTGTACATAAGCAGATCATCGCATAGCTCATTCTTTTTGTCACTGAAGTTTAGCACATGATTACGTAGAACTAAGGGCAAAGTAGACAAAATCAGTAATTCCATTTGAATACAAAGTATTCTGAAACTCAAAGTGCTCTTAATAATGTATAACTTCTTCTGCATGTACATTTAATTGTAAAGGGGCTTACTGTGAGAACATTGTTACTGGACACTCAGGTGATGATTTTCTCATCTCCCCTTAACAGTGCCTTTTTGAACCATTGCCTGACAGTATTGATAGAATCATACAGAACCACGTCTTCCCTTGTTTTAAAGTGGCATCCTCTAGGCTGCTAATTACAGAACTGTGACACTAGCTGAGACTCAATCAAATGATTGGCCCTTTTTATTTTCAAAAATCCAACCTCAGGAATAGAAATAAATATAATATGCATTTTAGACTTTAGTACTTTTAAAAATCTGAAATAAACCTGTTATGGTTTCCCATGGTAAAATAGGTCAAATTGTTACTGTCACAGTCCATTAGATAACAAGAAGTACTTATTTAAGTGATCATAACTGAAAAACTGCCTGCAGGCTCAACCGTTCATAAAGCAAAAAGTCATGACTTTTTTAAACTCAGAACATTTTGAAATGGTAAATTTATGGATCTTTTTATACCCTTTCTGGTTCTGTGAACTATCCTTCAGATTTTCAATTACAAGATCTCCAAGTGTAACTTTCACACAGTCACGTAAAGGCATTGAGAAATGTATTAAAGCTAAGAATTGTCAGCATTTACATCTTTCACATTTGTACATCAATTGTACAAATAATAGAAAACACTTTTTGAAAGGTGATAGATGTTAGACATCTATCTTCATTTCCCTGGTTGCTCCCCTGGAAGAACACACACCATCCTTTCATGAGGATCACTTTACAAGGACTCCAATGAAGATGAGGGGCAATGGGTAAAAGTTACACTGAAAAGTTCTTTTTTGTCATAAAAAAGATTTTTTTTTTACAGAGAGAACAATCATTCACTGAAACAATGTCTTCAGGGACATGTTAGATTCCCCATCTGAGGAGCTATTCAAGATGAATTTGGACAGGATGTTAGATAGCTTCCCTTTTCCTGAAAAGGTTGGTTGATACAATAACTTTCCAACCTAGGCTATTCTCTGATTTGCTGCTTGTCGGTATTTTACTTATATAACAAGGCAAATTTTTGAGTATTTGATTGTCAAACCCTCTATGTGGAGTTCCAAATCCATTGGTAACCAGAGATAATTTTTCAAATTTCTTGACAAAATTTATCAAGGAGATGAAAAATATACAATGTTTGGTGCTTTCTCTTTTTTTTTTTCCTGAAAGTAATCTAATAATCATTAGATTTGCTTAAAAACAAATAGTATATTTTTTTTTTAATCCCTGAAAATGCAAGACCTCTTCAATTTAGTATCCAAACTAAATATCTACAATAACAATCAGTAGTAGGTCTCATTACTACCATAGAACAGTACTAGTTAAACTCTAGTGCTCACTCATTTATCAGAAAATTTTTATAGGATGCAACATGCAAAAATTCTATGCAGAAGGTGTACAGAGATCTGTACTACAGAAATGAGATCCCACTAGTAGGCATTTACAATATCTTTTTAACAGCAGAATACCAAAGATGAAAACAATATAATTGAAGAATAGAGCTGACCAATGTTGAAAAAGAAGCAAAAAGGTGTTGCTTGCAAGAATGTATGATTAGTTCTGGATATAAGTATTCTCTATCTGTATGTATTCAATTAAAAGGAAAAAATGCAAGCTTAAAGAAATAAAAGGAAAGAAAGTGGCAAGAAAGCTGCATGAAAGTTAAGAAGAAAAGTATGACATTACATTTATACTCAAATGACTATGATTCTGCAACACTCACATTGCACTGTTTCCTGTGTAGCAATGCAAAGAACTTTCAACTTTTAATATTAATATAAATAATAAGTTAGTTGTGTCTGCTTGAAACAAACCAAAACAAAAACAACAACAACAAAAAAGGCATTTTAGCAGAGATTCTAAGACATAGATTCTTACTTTCCAGGCTACCTGAAAAGCCTATCAGACAGGTAATTCTAGTAACTGAATCAGACTTCCAAACAGGAAAAAAACAATAAATTAAGGAAAAAAAAAAAAAAAACCAACTTTGAAAAATCAGCAATAGGAATAGTTGAAAAGCATTTCTCAGAACAAAGAATCCATTTTATATAAAGAAGCAAACAGTATGTGAAATTATAACCAACTCACTTTGTAAAATGTGTAATGGCCCAGATGTAACAATCAAATACAATCACAGTTTTAAAGTTCTTTGTGCTGGAAGAAAATGTTTATGCATAAAAACCTCTTCAATTTCCTCCAGAATAAAAGGCAGATTCATAAAACAGTACTTCTGTATTTCTGTATTTAACAGTAACTTTCACTGCCAAACATCTCTGACAATCTTGAAAATCATTAACATTTTAGAAAGCCAAATAACACATCTTGACAAATATGTTGCAGCATACAGCAAATTGCAAAAGGAACCTTTTGAACTCACTGCTAAAATGTCTTATTCATTTAACTGAAATTTTATTTAGGAGTTTTAATGCAGGAGGTTTTGAAAAAAATTGGTTCGAGTGTTGTGACATTAACTTTTAAAGCAGCTTTTTCGTTTTTTTTTAATTGTTTTCATATATTTGTTTCTTTACATTTCTTTTCATTTCCTGAATTCATTATACAGATGTATACATCTGTGTCAAATAGGGGTTACATATAGCAGTTTTATAATATTAGGCATACCATAAATTAACTTTTAGTGCAGTAGCAGGGCCATAATCAGTGAAAAGCTTGACATGGCTCTACTAAGAGCTTCTCAGTATAACCATCCAAGAGAACACAAGCCTCTTGACCAATGAAAGCAGTTCAGTTAGGTATATGCAATACTTTTGTCTTTTATGGTAGAGAAATAGCGTCTTTATATCCTATAAAGAAAATAAATGTATGTTTCATAAAACTGCTTTTCCTGAGGCTCTCTTAATCTTTCAGATTTGTTCTTCTTTCTAATATCATAAAAGTAAAGAACACCTTGCACTGAACCCCATTTTTAGTCTCTGTGGTATGTTTTTTTTTCCACTATGCCTCATACAAATAAAGGACTGGCAGCTCCTTACTGTTTGTGAGAAGAGAGTAAGACATCTGAGCAGAGTGAATTACCCAGAGCTATTTGTCAGTAGTGTTGCTGGAAGGCTTTCAGCTAAACCACATTTGGCATGCAAATAGGCATCCTGACCACTATGCCAAACATGACTCAGCCTGGCAGAGAGGATGGCCAGAGGGATGCCAGCACCTTCCTTTCTGCCATTCTCCTCCAAGCTCCCTTTTCAGAGCCCTGAATACAGCAGCCTATGAAACAGCATGTACCTACCCTGCAGCTCACTCAGCTCTCCTTAGTGAACCTGCACCATTGCTCCTACACGGACCTTAAAGTGGAAATCTTTAGCCTGCAAGAGAAGACCCCTAATCACAATGCCAGGCCTGGTCTGCAGAGAGGAGAGTGCAACAAGAATCCCTAAAAACCCTCTCATTGCCTCACACTGCACAACCCTTTTAAAAATGTCAGACCTTCGTGATAGTTTGGAGAAAACTCCAGGAGTAAACTTGCCAAAGAATTTTTCTAGTTGACAAGCAGGTATTCTTTACTGCGGCACCAGGAGACACAGGGGATAACTCCTCCTAATGTGTGTCCACTTATTGCTACACAAGCCGTCCTTATATAGCTACAGTGCATACATATATATTCATGAGGCTACGTATGGATTACATCATTTTCCAGAAAGCTCCCCTCATGCATACAAAAATGTGGTGGTGGTCTTTCGGGTTGTTTACTTCTTCCAACAATTTCACTTCTGGCAGCCTTTGAAGCATGTGCAGTAGACATTTATACGAGCTTAATCGGTTTGTTAACACCCCAGACATAACAGTCATCCTGTCCTGCTGCTTATCAGTTAGCTTAACTGCAGCCCCTGCCATTCCAGATACTCCCTATCCTTATGTCCTGCTCTTCTAGCCTGTTTTTCTTACACTCATTTTGTACTAAGGTCATAAAGGTCTAAACTACATCAACTACAGCAGTTTATTTTGTACAAGGATTCTCAGCATGTTCTCTAGCTGTACTCTATATTTTTTCTCTGCATATCACATATCTCAGTAATTTTCTATTACTACTGTTTCAAAGCCATTAAACTTAACAGTAATTAAAACTGATTCTAAAGGTTATATTTTCATTTTGTAGTTTTGTATCCCCTCTTGTCTCACTGACCAGGACTCTCTTCTTGTAGTCCTGCAGGTAGCAGCTCCTGTAGACTTTGCAGGCAATCCTTGCCAACCTAACAGCTTGCTCAGTCTTCCCAGTTCAATGAGTTGCCTTGGCAGCAGCTTACTCCCTGTGGTATCTTCCTAATCATCAGTGATTTGTCCTCACTGGGGAATATTCTTCAGCAACCAAGGCAAGCCAACCAAACACCAGGTCATGCTTGACCACTGGCAAAGCATAGATGTGAGTAGAGGAGCAAAAACACCCTGTCCTCCATGCTTTGCAGGAATTACTTTGAAGCCTACTGCTAAGTCAAATTTACAGGTACAGTACAACCTAGTACATGGTAGGAACTTGCAAATTCTTCGGGAACAACTTCGACCTGACCTTGACCAGCTCCACTTCTGATGACTTTCCTTTGGCACAGCAAGATCTTATTCCTTTTCCAGGGGAGGTTTTAACGATTTTGAGGAAAAAGCAGAACAGAAATTCCCATAACCAACAGTATTTGGGAAGCACCAGAAAGGTAATATTTTCACTTAGTGCCAGCAGATTCCAGTGCTTGCCTATCTTCTAGATTGTTTTGAGGGTCAGTATAGCTACGTACAGCAGGGAAAGCAACACCCCACCAACCTGGTTTTTCACCAGGTCCAGTGGAGTGAAAGGAGGGTTAGCATTAGCAATTTAATTATCCTCTTTTGGGAGCTGCAGAAGTCTAAATACTAATGGTCTCTATGCTTACAGTAAGACTGAGATAGCTTAGGTTTAAGGCTATGCCTTGAGGAAAGCAAGAAGCCAAAGGGTCTGAATTATTGCAGTGTTCTTCAAAATACATCAATGGATGTTCAGGGCTAGTATCAGCAATAATCACATCCTTCTCTTACAGCCATACAGTGTCTGATGAGGACTTAAAATTTGCTCTCAGATAAGCTGCAGCTTAAAGTAGGAGATCTGCAGAACTGAATCACTGTGGTACACCCTTTCATTGTCTTTGCAAGTATGTGAGTGAAGCAGCTATGCGTACTTAAATGCTGTTTATCTATTACAATTTCAAATCAAATATCAAACAAAATCTGTTTCTGAAACAGAGGTTTCCATCCCCACAGCAGAAAAACATCCAATTATTTATACACGTACCCTTTTGCAGATGTCCATCGATCAGACAGGTCCTTTTGACAATTTCAGCTATGTGCACTGTTTATCTGTTAATTTAGGCATTAGAATAAACTGCCTTTGCCAGCACCTGATCTCTCTACAGTATTTAAATGTTTAAAGTATTCATTGTACTACCCCAAGCAGTAGTTGCACAAGTTCCCGATCTGTCTGATGGCAAATAATAGACACACATGCCAACCCTTTTTGAATTTAGGGAATGGCAAAACTGTAAGATGTTCATAGACTCTCCAGTTGATGATACTGTTGATTGATACATTCATGGTAATGAAAGTTATTAAAGCTATGAGAGACTGAAAACTGATACCGCTTATAGGGAGAAGTAACATTTTATTTTATCACACAAATATCATCTGACATATCTAAAAAAAACAAGTAATTCCTCAGAGAAGCAAACTTCTTTCATTTCTGTTGTATTCCTACATGTTCAAACTATATAAGAAAAGCAGGAAAACAAGGTGAATATGAGTTTGAGTTAATAAATATTAAAGAGGAGCATATATATGCATAGATATAAGTAAAATATTTTAGGTTTTACAGCAATAAACATAGCACTAAGAGGGGAGATGACAAGGATAATGTGAACACCTTAGTAAGGTTGCCAGCAACTTGGTTACCTTACAGTCTTAAAAACAGAGACAAAAGTCATACACACACAAACACACACAAAACCAGCAAATTATGTACTGATGAGCCTCCACAGCCTCAGAACCAAACCCAGCTTAAATTCAATAATCCACATGAAGATGGGAGCAATTTATTATTTTCCAATTTAAAATTAATTTATTCAAAGCAGCACCATCTTTTTACATCAACACATTCTTTTCTTTCAATGTGAGGTTGTATCAAAACAATTAAGTGCACCACAGATACTTATGGGAAAGCAGTTTTCAAAAAAATTTTATCTCAATTACTTGATTTTAGCTTTTATCCACATTCTACTCACATAGTCTCCTGTGGTAGATTTGCTCATAGATATTAAACAAGGGCCTTTTGCCCTTAATAACTATTCTTATTTGAAATAAAGACTTTTTTATTATTATTTCAGCTAGTAACTTCTTATCTTTTAATGAAGTAAAAAATATATCACTGCACTTTTCAGAATATTTTTACTCTTTTTTGCATTTGAGTTTTATTAGCGCATATAAGCAGCACTCTTTTGTTTGTTTTCTTGAGCTGCTGCAGTGGGAATAGTATTTTCAGCTCTGGAAACACACACTGAAATCCTATTTTGGGCTCAAATGCAAGAGCTCTTTTATAATTCCATACTGACACTCTCTTGTTCGCACCACGAAAGACACTACACAATTCAGTCTGACTTGGAGGCTTTGCTTGTAACAATGTTGGTACGGCAAACTGCAACTGAATCTCTGAATCATTTACCCACTTCTGTCAAAGCAAGCTAATGCTTTCACATGCAAGGCAGTAAAAGGCACAAAACCAAAAAGCTAGCTCCCAGAACTGCCATAAGTGCATAATTCCCACAGCCCACCCTCACCCTTTCCCAGATGTCTTTTCCTGTCATGCCCTTCTCAGAGCTAGTCCTCAACAGAGGCAAACTGTAACCCTGCACAGATCATACATGCAGCTTCTGCCCACATCTTTGTCCCTTCCATACATATTACCTCCACTTGCTTAGGCTTCCCTTGTCTCAGGATGACATGGTTTTATTGGGTTGATTAAGCTAGTACTATCCTCCACTTATTTTCAGCTTTGAAGCAGAACTGCTTGTTTACCAATGGACAGCAGGAAGCACTGACAGGACATCCTGCCAGATTCCTTGTGGTTTTATCCTTTTGAAGGTACAGAAAGAAAACAGAGCACAAAGCACCCCAGAACCAGTGCAGATGTTCACATAGCACCACTTTGACTAATTTCTACCCTTTTGTTAAGAAAATGGCCTGTATTAATAAAGGCAGAGCCTCAAATCTTATTAAGACATTCAGGGATGTGAAAACAGCACGAAGTTACGTAACAAAATAGTGAATGATACTTGTTTTCCTGACATTAAAGGAATTTGTCATATTTACTTGGCAGACATTGCTAAAAAAAATGAATGAGAACTACATGGAAAAGGTTGTCATCTATATCTAATTAAGCTTTTAATTAACGATGATGCATTCCATTTACAGTCTAAATTTATTGCCTATCCCCAATAAAGAAAAAAGTTTAGAGACAGAAAATTGAGGCCATGACACCATATAAATTAGGTATGTCAGACATAAGAGGAAATGCTATAAAGATAGCAGACACATAGAATGCTTTTCGCTGAACCTAATAAACACCATGTAAAAAATACTTTCAACTGCTATTTTTGCAGAACAGTCAGCCCAGGATCTATAGACAACTCCATTTTGTCCTGTTCAAAGAGGATATTAAGTAGAAGTGTTGTACTTTCTGTATTAAAAAGAAACTGTAAATTATTTGCAATTTAGAATTAGAGAATCATAGAATAGTTAGGGTTGGAAAGGACCTTAAGATCATCAGTTACAACCCCTCTGTCAGGGGCAGGAACACCTCTATCATCCTATCTTCACAGGGGAGGTGCTCCAGTCCCCATTGATCATCCTCGTGACCCTCCTCAGGATTTGTTCCAAAACTTCCATGTCCTTTTTATGTTGAGGACACCAGAACTGCACACAGCACTCCAAGTGAGGTCTCATGAGGAGTAGAGGGGCAGGATCACCTCCCTCATTCTGCTGGTCACACTCCTTTTGATACATCCCAGGATGTGGTTGGCTTTCTGGGCTGCAAGAGCACACTGCCAGCTCATGTTCATTTTCTGATTGACCAACACCCCCAAGTCCTTCTCCTCAGGGCTGCTCTGAATCTCATCTCTGCCCAACCTTTAGCTGTGCCTGGGATT
>JASSUY010018889.1:0-15723 GCA_032466535.1 Forpus xanthops | reverse complement strand
TGTCACTGACAAAGATGTTGAACAAGACCAGTCCCAACACTGATCCCTGAGGGACACCACTTGTTACTGGTCTCCAGCTGGACATCTTCACTGCCACTAGTTCCAGTTAGTTTGCGGTCAGAATAATTTATATCACTACAGATATAGGTATTTCTCCATAAATTTTTTAGCTCAGTTTTCTATGTGATTCCTATAGAAGAATGTCTGTTTCTCCATATACCCCACTGAACAAATCTGTACCCAGTTGACAATTTCAAGGAAATTAATCAGAAGAGAAGAGGTCTTGAAAGACATCAAAAACCCTGTTACTTCCATGAAAATTGGTGGTGAAATAGGAATTCAGTAAATTCCTGTCCTGAATGAAGGGAAGGCTAGTTTTGTTAGGCTCAGAGAATTAGCATAAGGAGCTGTGTGATAAATGCTTGAGAAAAGCTCCAGGAACATATGACTTGGACATCAAATGCAACATAAAGTGAGGCAGCCGTAAGAAATGAAGTTTTATTTTGGTGCTCACAGAACTGTTCGCCCTAGCTCTGGAAAAACTGAATAATTAAAGTGGTAAAAATACTTCTAAATGCAGGGCATGTTCATCTGCTAATCTCCAGTTTATTAACTAGGCTGTTTACTGATTTATCATTATTACTCCTTCTCTGAATGCATTTGTGTCTCAAGATGTTCTCTCTGAAAAACAGGACGTTATTGGAAAATTGAACAGGTTGACTGCCAGTGGAAGCAAAGCCCTTCTGAGTTTTCCTATGTACAGAGCAAACACCCTATAATGGCAGGCATGGGTTTATTCTTTGAGCTGATATTCCTCACTGAAGTGTAGCAAAGGCGGCCATCAGAAGACAGGTAGATGTGCCCATCAGAGTCTCTGGGTTTTATAGGCTTTAGAATCAGATGAGACCACAAAGCCTATGCACAGTACAGGCCAGTAATGCATTCAATTCTGATATCTATGTCTTAAAGCCACAAAGCAGTTTATTTTTTGATTTTTTTATTTTTGTGGCAGAAGGAACTAGAAACAAAGGGTGCAATATGTCAGCCTAATTTAAGAAATTATAGTAAGGTTTATCCCCATCTGAGGGTGAGGTAACTGACATAGAAATCAAAATGTCAAAGGAGTTCTGGCAGATGGTTCAAAGTCCTAAAGAGCTGCTTTGCAAAATACTTTAAAAGAAGAATGTAGTGGAAGGTACATTATTTTAATAGAATGGGGATGAGCACTTGTTCCCTTCCTGCTGAGCTTACTGCCCTTACTTACCAGTTGTTCCTGAGTATGTCTTAATAGGATATATATATATATACATGAGTACATGGACACACAGAAACATTTATATATAGATATTATAGAACTGCTGACTCCAGTTATAAATTTTGACTGGTATTTCTAAAGCTGAACCGTAGCATGGGGTTTCTTAATTTTCTGGTAAAAATTTCTGGTGTTCCAAATAATACTATGCCCTGCCTGTTGCCATTTAAAACTCTACATATACTTTTATAATCTCTGTCATTAAAAAGGTTCAGTGTACTTTTAAACTATTTTGGCTGTTGTTGTAGCTTATTTAGACAGTAATAGAAGCTGGGACCCTACTGGTACATGGTGCTGTATAAAGCTGAGGGGGAAAGTTTATGCCCTTTCAGTGTGAAGTTTTTTATACACATCTGGTATACTTGATATACATTTTTCTTCCCACTTTGTACCTTACCTCTAAGCAGGTGGGTCTGGCTTGTTCCTTCCAGGGATGTAGAGACCTTCTTCTATCTCCTGAGGCCTGAAACTTAATTAAAACCAGATAGCTTGTGGATCCAGAAGACACTATCACACTAACATAAATACATACTTACTAGTTCTGCCAATTAAACTCCTGCATGACAAGAGTGATGTTTCCAATGAAGATAAAAGTGCTTGTCCTACATATACATGTGCTTGTGAAAGAGCATAAATATTCTAGCAAGTTTTTTTCTGAGAAAGTGATATGGTTCATGGTTGCCTTCCTCACATAGTACATATTTTCTTTTTTCCTCTTATTTTTAATGTTAAATTTAATTCCCTCTTCCTTTCCCTGTATTGTTACATGTGGTTGGAGAATCAGAATTTATTCCACCTGCATATTCATTGTAACAGCTAATTTCTTTCTCTGTTTTTTGATGTCCTGGTCTCTTTCTGTGCTAATGTTAGAATAACACACATATATATAAAATTTTAAATGGGTGAGTACTACTGGGTACTAACTACATCAAATAAAACAATATTTTCATGCAGATGCCCACAATAATGTTCATGCAATAAGATGGAAAAAAATAAGAAGGGCTGCCAGCTGCTTCTATGGGAAGACATTTTCCTCTAACACTGTATTTCTTCAATTGTCACACCCCTTAAAAATAATTATTTAGCTGGATAAAACTTACCACTCCTACACTGGTATACAGACGAATTGGGTGGAAAGCTACAGTGCCTCTGCTGGTCAGAAATACTGGAGTGCAAACCTGTTAAGAACACTTTTCTTCCTTTACAACAGAACTGCCGTGACTGACATTTCCCTGACCAGCCCTAGAGCTGCAAAATATTAAGTTTGAAATGTGAAATTTAGCATGAAAATACTGTGGACCTCACTTAGGGGTAAGTGGATGGCCTAATCATAATGGAAATTAGCTTTGATTTGACTGTATCAAGGGTATTTGAAAAATCATCTTCCAAGGCAAAAATTCTTTGTAAAGCTGTGGGCAGTCAGCCTACAGATGACTTATTGCACATACTGGCCTAATATTTTAGTTCTGCAGTAAATTGATCAGATCCCAAAGTAGAAGCTGCATTGGGCATGGATCCAGCAGGCCCATGTTGCAATCAATTCCTGCGGTCATGTTATTCTTCAGCGGGAATATCAGGTCTCATATTTTCTCCTAGTCACCTAATCAACAGTTAACTCTCTGAAGCCACAACCTGCCTAAGAGTAAGTGGCTTCTGCTACCATCAGCAGAGAGCCTCAGAGGAACAACTGCCCCATGGATGCCTGGTGGTGGGATGGTTTAAAGAGGTGCCACAGCTCAGCACAGCATGCAGCTAAGCAAAAGTATGGAACTAAGCAAGAGGAAGATGAGAAGGGTGCCATTCTTTGGTTTTGAGGGAGTAGAGGAGATGGCTTTTTTCCACACTGCTGCTCTGATGCAGAAAAAAAGTCCTTGCAATCACTTGTTGAAATACAAAGTGTCTCACTTCATTCCCTTTCTACTAGTCCAACTAATGGGATGAGGAAAGATAAGAAGAGCTTGGCCTTAATGCCTTTATGTAAGTATAACATTTTTTTGAGATCTTGGTGCAACCTCTTCAGAATTTCCCAGATGTATCCCACATACTAAAGTAGAGTATGTTAGTCATTATGGTTGATTGGAGAGTTGAGGTACTTGTCTCATTTTAGAAACAGAATAAACTGGTATCAAGATAATGTCATGAAATCATCATGCATTTTTTTATGTAAACACTATGTATCATTTTCAAGGAACTGAAGGTTCTATGCTGAATCTTAAAAAGGCCATTTACTGAAAGTTTAAAACAAAAGCAGAATACTGTATTAAGATAGATATGCCTATGTATTAGATGTGGATTTGTTGTACTATACATTTCTCTACCTACATTGCCCCATTTAAATAATTTTGCACCATTGCAAAGTAGAATTGTTTTGAAATTCACAGCTTTTCAAATTTTTCCACAGAGAAATAGAATATATATATATTTCAGGAGATAACAAACGGCGTCACTTCAGGGTAAACATTTTAAAAAATGTATTTATGGCACCAAAGCAGTATCTGCCACATTGATTTTGTGACCTTCTTCATATTCAGCAGCCCTATAATCACTCCAGTTAAACAGTTCCCTTGACTTGTGCAATTAGTTGTTCCTGGAGGACTGCCTCATGTATTTGTAGTTTCCTAATTAAATAGGAGAAGCTTTTGCTTGCAATTGTCTAAAGGGTTTATTCCAGCAAACTAACAAGGAAATCACGTATATGGAGTTAACAGAATTGTGGCCATCATTTGCTTGAGAAACAAACTAAGTTCAGTTAACAGCTCTTGAAAAACAAAAATCTGAATGTTGCAATAGAAAATCTTTCTTTTCTACCCTGCTTATGTAAATGGCAACAATAAGAGCAGTAGAAAGATTTCACAGGGATTGAATAACGAAAATAAGCCCATGTTTGTCATCATGGCACAGGGTAAGATGGTATAGAAATACATATTTATTTATTTTTAATATCTTCTTAGTGAAATAGTATTTTTCATTCTGAGAGCATGGATGAGAAAAGAAATAAAAATTATCCCCACAGTGGGTTGAAACTTTATTTTTCCTCCACTGTCTCAGGAATTCTTCTAGTGTTCTGTCAGTAGTTTATAGGTTTTCATTTTTTGATATATGAAGACTGAGTTCCTGAAGGAGGAAAAGGAATAGAGACAGCTAATTTGATCTCTTTCCGCAGTGAACCTTGTAAATTGTTGCAGCACTCATTTTGTTTTTGCATAATGTGTGAGTCCAGAGTGAGCTATTGCAGCTCACAGCCAAAGCTGAAATAGTTACTGAAAAAGAAAATGAGGTTTTCCAGTTAGCTTCCACACTACTTCTTCACTGAGAAGCGCCAATTTGAGGGTTTACATGCACTTATGTCTCAAATGTCTATGGCAATTTTTTTCCATGTCATCATACAATGAAACCTTATTTAATGAGGTTTTATAAGGACATGGTGATTTCTTCTCCTTAGTTAATCACAGCTAAATTACAAGACTAATTTTAAGTCAGGGTTTTGGGGTTTTTTTTGCGTTTTATTTTTTTTTTTAACATTCCCTGGTTTCCCCAGCTACACCTGGTAGATATAACCTGCTAGAAGTACAATGGATTTTCCCTCTCCCCACAGTAAATGGATATAACAAAGAAAAACCTGCTTGTGCTCCTCTCCTCTCCAGTAGATATTCATGCTCCACTGTCGACTACTAAAAGCTGAATGCACCGATTGTATCAGCCTGGTTCAAAGCCTGTGAAGAGAAAAACTAGATTAACCTGAAAATGTGTATAAATAAGTGAAAAGCATATTTCTAAAGGAACAGAAATTAATTTCAGGCACAATCAGGATATGTGAATGCCCATCATCTGAACCTTTTATGAGTGCTTAGAATTCACTCATGCAACTTTGTTGCCTGAACTGCCCTTGAGAAGGCTTTAACACGCTGTCCGTAAAAAATAGTTATGTAAGTCTTGTATGAAACAAGTATTCAAAAGATTTTTGCTTAGACATTCACTTGTGGTTTAATTCATTCCCCCAGTGGCATAACAAGCACTATCTTCTTTAAATTCTCCTGAGCAGAAGCAGAGGGATCTTGGATCAAGTCAGATTAGATTTCCCTTTTCCATTAATTTATGCAAAGCCTCCTATACCTTCCTTTCAAATCAGAGCTGCAATTACCTCTGATCAAAATGTGTCTTCTAATTTTCATAGCGTTGCTAGCCTATTACAAAAAAACTAAAAATCACTTTGTAGTTTTACTGTCCAACTTGTGAATTTGAGGAAAAATAGAAGTTTATTTTCTGAATTTGATTGTGGAACAGTCAATTGGATGCTTTAATTTATGGTAAATATGATGACCAAGCACAATGCAATCATTTTCAAATATTTTTAACAAATAGACATCATGGAAGTTAGCCTGAAATGTATGTTTATTAAAAATAATTTTTTTGATGATACAATTTTTGATATTACTTATTTAAACACAACTTGAAACAAAAGTTAAAATCAAAATAATTTTTTCAAATAATGAACCAAAAAAAGATGTCGCTTTGCAAGCCTCTTGTCGTGGGAGAGAATGTTATTTTTATTGCATAACTAATGGGAATAGAACATCTCCTGACTATTAGACTAGTAGAAAAGAATATTGGCTTAAAAAAATAACAAAAAAACCCAACACCTCCCCCCCCACAAAAAAAAAAAAAAAAACAAAAACCAAAAAAAAAAAAAAAAACCAAAAAAACAAAAAAACCCTCAAAACCACAAAATAAATCTGAGATAATTGCAACCCACAAGAAAGCACATACGAAAAAAATTTGAAGAACCACAAGACAAAGTTAATAGAAGAATAAAGAGATTAATTGTCTGAGCTGGAATGACCAAAGCCAGTGTGATACATGCAACAATAAGAGAAAGAACGTTGTGGAAGTAGCTTAGGTCACAACTATATAATTCTGGGACAACAATAAAATCACATATGAGGACATGGAGTTCTACCCATATTTTTATTATCCAGCATATTTATAAAAAATTGTGTGAGTTAGCAAGAAAAACCCCAGTTTGCCACAAAATTATTGCTTATTACTGCCTGAAGTATCAAAGTGACAAAAGAAGGAGTTCATATGAGATTTTTATGGTCCCTGTCAAGTAACAGTCTAAAACCACCCCAGAAAAGTGACACCTGGTACATGTTTCAAGTAAACTGCTCAGACCATGGACGCAAATGTGCTGAAATAGAATAGAAATATGATGATGTCTACATTAGCAAGTAGTACACATCAACACGACTGTATCTACAGAGAAGCAGATGGCACTAAGGAGGTGACATTCACACAATAAGCATTTAGAAGGATTATTACTTCAGGTGGTCTCTAGGCTGATCCCATGATCTCAATGCCTGGCAGTGGTTACAGAGCATTAGAGGTACCCCTGGAGTGCATCTTCCGTTTTAGATTAATCCAAAAGACCCCAGTTTGCAACCCAGAGACTTCTCTGAAATATGAATCAAAGCACATTTGCAGGGTTAGTCAGAAAATTTGCTTCCAAAGCTGAGTTAGAAGTGAACTAAAATGCTAATTCTGGCTCACCAAATACAGATGTATCTCTTCTGAGAAATGTAGCAAAAAAATTAGTTTGCACCAAGAGCTCAGCTGTTTTCACTAGCAATCAGCAGTCACCTGCCATAGCAGAACTCCTATTGATACAGAACTCTGTATTTATTAATTTTTTTACTAATGTACACTAATTTTTCACTTAGCAGTTGAGGTCATTATAACTTGGAGAAATTAATCTTTATATTGCAGGTTCAGAGATTTGAAAAGTTGATTAAGATAAAAGAAAGAGCACTTGCAAAGGCTCAGAATCTTGTCTAAAGTTTTATAAATGCACACTTCTTATTTTATATGTATCTACTTCTTATTTTATATATTAAATACAGAATCTACATGAAGAATTCAGTTCTCTTAATTTTATATTTTTTAACATATATATAATACTGTTTAAACCAATGATAATATGTATGCAAGTTCCTCAAATTTTTAATAACAAGTAAATATTTAAAATATAGAATTAATTTTATAGTAGGTGCTAGTGTAAATCTTGAGTAATTCCATTCCATTCAGATGTTTCTACAGATATCTCTGTGTGGCTATGGCTAGATATCTCAGCCCACAGAAGCTCAAGAAGAATATATTTTAGCTCCATTTAAGAATATGTGCATTAATAGGGTTAACTCTATCTGGATAATTTCCATAGAAGATAACACTGAGTTTTTAGAAAACTTCGTGTTTCAAACTGTGAAAAAAAAATAAATATTTCTTCTCACATTTCTAATAGACAGAGGAAATTATTTCAGGTATTTCATACTTGCATTATCTGAGTCCTGGAGAGAACAAATAATGGGGATGCAAAAAAATACTACAGCCCATTTCCTCCACAATGTTACTGTTTCACGGTGTGCACAGAACATCACTTAATAGTATACCTTTTCTGAATGTCTACCATTAGTACAGCAGTCCATTGTCTGTTTTCATTATCTATAAACCATATAATCCAAAGGACTATGTTTTATACAGAAAAATAAGAATTTAATTAAAAAAAATCTAGTAAGATGAGACATAAATTCTGCTTAGGATCAACCATGTCTTGGATGGACCTACTGCAGTGTCCAGTACTCAAGCAGTGAGAAAACATCTTCTTCCAACTGTGGTTCAGCATCTGATCTTTACTACTGCTACGTTCATGTTGACCCTGAAAGCAGTATTGACAATACCTACAACATGTTTTGCAGTATGTTTTATTATTGTACCTCAGGTGTTTGCAATCTCTGAGGACACTATTCCATGAACAGAAACACTGCTTTTTTTCAGTAAACAAATAAAAATTGAAAAGTCCTGCTATTTTCTTTTTCAGGGTACTTTATCTTTTGAAATAATTTTGTGTAAAGTGAACTACTAAAATTAAGGTATGCCTCAAGATGAATTATGAAAAATTAGAGTAAATAAATGGAGGAAATATGTTGTTAGCATACAAACATATGCAACATCTTTTCTGAAATTAAAATGCTTGGCTTAACTCTGAGTATACTAAACTATTAGAAAGCAGCTGAAAAATGTGTAGTCAAAGTACACAATTTGAGAGTTTTTGGTTTACCTTTTTCTAATCTTCATCATTTGCTGTCCATGTTGTAAACATTACAAGAAGAATTTAGCATAATTCTTAAGTCCCCTAAATAAGAAGCTATGAATTTGAGAGTTACCTCTTTGCAAACATGGAGATAAAACATGTGTAAAGACAAAAAATGCAGAAAGAAGAAGGCTAAAACATTTGTGTTTCTCTGAAAGGCTGTAGCAGAGAGAAACATCAATCTTTGACAGAATAGAGTTTTCTTAAAACAAAACAGTTATGTAAATACTAGCAAGATATAATGCAGTTACCGGCAATATTAAATTGTCCAGAAAAGTACCAACATTATGGACAGCGACTAGAACAGCTGTGTTAATAAAATGCCAGATATTCTGTCTTCTTGGTGTCTGCTATCTTACAAAACCTAGAACTTAAAATATTTACAAGAAGAAAACCAATGAATTTCCCAATTGAAAGAAACCCACCTTCCCAATACTTAGAATTCACATTAAGAAACATTCCTGCATATATAGACTGTCCTTGTAGCAAGTTAGTATAAACTCCTGAGAAGACCCTTTTCTTCCTTTACCAGTCTTACAGTTTCACACAAGTGTGTTCTCTCATTAGATATGCTCCAAGCTTCAGCCCTGCCGCAGAGCTGGTCCATTAACAAGAAGTTTGTTAAATATTTCATTGTCATGAGCTCATATTTAAACCTAAAGAGCAATCTGTGAAAGAATGGAGTATTAAAGATTTTATTGCCCATAAACCAACCTGAAAGTAACTTTTCAGGAACTGCAGAAGGATTCTGGAAAAGGATGACATTCTTTGCATTTTATTGCTTCTTTGTGAATACTTTCTGCTTACTGTCTCCCTACAGTAATGCACAGGATGACTGGTAAGTCTATTGAACAAATAAATTGATAGGAAACTCTAAAGCTTGTTAGTCAACTGTTTCCATTTCTTTTTCGTGGTAGTGCCTTTAAAAATATAAGTATAGCATCGCTGAAAAGGCCTGGAAGGTAAGAAATTTTGCACAGGTAATATTATTTACAAAAGCAATTGTGGTAATGCACTTTTATCCAAGAATTAACACAGTTGTACAGGTGCATGTGTTGTCTTGGGAGCAGAAGCTAGAAAAGATATCATATAGTTTATTAATTTTATATTATTCATCAGCCTGGAGTGCTGTTTTCAGGTTGGTATTTCTTAGAGGAAGTAGGCGCACTTCCATCACTTAAACACCTTACCTTTTGGCAAAACATGGGACAAACCAAGCCTAACTACCTTTAGCAGGCTGAACTGAATATATGAAATGCTGCAGTTAATAATTTAGAATGGCTTTATTCTGCCTTATATCTGATTGCTATTCAGCCTTTGTAAAGCTTGATACCTCTTTTTACATTCATCTGTTTCAACTTTTTATGTTGGACTTGAAAAGCAAATCTATCAAACTATTAAATAATACATGTTGATAAATATATCATCTGCAATGAGAAGGAAAGCTCAGTCAGATAGATACAGTGTTGCAAGAAAAAGAGAACAAGGTTCTACCTTATTTTGGACTGTATACTGCAACTTTTGAGATTTTTGTCTTTGGAGATGGGTATTTTATGATGTTTTAAATATATTAAGTGGTCCAGATAAGATTCCTGTTTTTCACTTGAGTGGTTGTAATAGAAATACATCCAAAAAAATCTGTTAAAAAGTGCATATAATTTCACAAGAACTGAAGGCTTTTGAAGAATCAGAGAGTAGCAACTCAGTCAAGGCTTACATACACTTCATAGTCAGTATGTTGTAGTTAAAATCATTGAGTAGTGATGCAGTGACATGAAAATCAAATACACTGTTGAGGCTCATGCACTCTTCTTCCCACTCCCCCTCCCCTGCCCTAGGACATTTACACATTAGATTCAGAGTAGCCATCACAGGAACAAGATAGGTTATCTCCTTCCAGCAATTAGTGAACTCCACAAGCACTTTCTTATGTTTCTGAGATTTGGACACAATAATAATAGTGCCTGAACTCTTTCTGAACTGCGAGTACAACTGAGGAATATACCAAAAGTATATAAATGGTAGTTGAAGGTGAAGAATATTGGCAAGAAGTTCAAATAGAAGACAGGAACAACAGCAATACTTCAGAAAGAGGTCTACTGCTGGCATCTAAGAACTATAGCAAAACAGAAACTGATTAGAAAAGCCCATAAACAAAATAGGAAATGAATAGGCCAAAGCTTACATATTATAAATTAGGTCCAATTATTGAATGAAATAATGTGAAGATGATTAGTTCCTTTTTCTTTTTTTTTTTTTTTGTTTTTGAAAAAAGTGAGCTCAGGAATAAAGTGGAAAATGATTTTATGTTTCATTTGAAATGCTATTCTTTTTGCTTTTCTGTCTACATTTTCTGTTTCTGTAAGCTTTTTGACTGATGGAGACCAATAGTTCAGCACAACATTAGCATGATGAGATGAAACTTTCTATCCAGCTCTGTCTGACATTATATCTCAGCTATAAGCATTGCCAAAAGATCTATAAAAATGCCTAATCCTTGCCAGAAGCTTACTTATGCTAACAGAGGCCTATGCATTATCATGGACCACTGCACAGTTTCTCATCGCTCAGCTGGTGCACCATAAACTCTTACATTGCTTGTTTTGGTGATAGCTGCAGCTGTTGGGAATCTTTTTTGCTGATATACAGGATTTGAAAGGATTCTATTATCTTGTCAAAATGAAACTGTAGTTGACAAGAATAGCTTTGATATGTAACAAGGAACTGAAAGTAGAAGGACGTCATCATCTTGTGCTCTGATGGGGTTGCTCTTGTGGTTATGATACATGTGAAGCTAAGGAGGGTTAGTGTATAAGCAGGATGGCAATACTGGCAAGTTGTTAGTTCCCTTAAGATGAGAGAAAGAAAAGCTATCTATCAAGACTATCTCTCACATTACAAAGCAGTGCACCTGGCTTATGACTTTTTTGATCTGGGCAAGTCAAGGAGTGACTATTTTAATCACTGATGTAAGGTATGAAAATGCTTACAGCTTGTTACTTTCTGCTGCAGTTGTGTACAAGGTATGCTCACTAGCAAAGACTTGTAAAGTATCCTGGGTTCTGCAGTAGCAGTCATTTTTCTCCTCCTTAGTAGCTGGTGAAGTGCTGTGTGTTTGACTTTTGGCCTGGGAACAGCACTGATAGGTGGTGAGCAATTGTATCCTCTTCCCTTGTATTTCCCTGGTTATTATTATTGTAGGTGGTAGCAGTAGCAGTGTGTGTTATACCTTAGCTACTGGACTGTTGTTACTTCAACCCGTGGGAGTTACATTCTTTCGATTCATCTCCCCATTCCTCCCCCCTGCCTCGAGTGTGGGGGAAGAAAGCGGGGGGAGTGAGTCAGCAAATTGCATGATTTACAGCTTAAACCACAATATAAACTACTTGTGTTTGTCTTCTGTAGTCACCTTGATTCCTAAAAACAAAAGGTCTTGTTGCAATGGAAAGGAGAGACTGACCACCCCACGACATGCCATTTTTAGATTTGGGAAGACAGACAGGATCCAGACCTAAAGCTGTTCCTAAAAATGACAGTTCAAAATATCTTCTTGACTGAATGTTTTCCTGTCTTCTACAGTGAAAACTGTCAGAAAGGTCTGCAATTTTTTCCAACTTTTATTTTCTGATGTCTTAAAATTAGTGTCAAAATCAGGAATATCCCCGCCACTTTCTTAGATATCACTTAAAATTTCAACAGTTCTTACCTTCTATATGATGAAGCATGTTCTTGGTCGAATAAGTGATTCAAACTGAATGTAATGAGTCTGAAAACTCTTTGTATCTAAAAACCTACTTAATTTTAATTTAATCATCTTTGATTGAATTTTGTTTCATCAAAGTTTTTCAGTTTTTTGGCATGTATTTTCTAATCTTGCAATCAAAACCATAAAAGATATTTAACTTTGTGACTGACAAGTTTGTGCTAATATGCTGGATCTTCCAGGCCCGATAGTTCCATTGAAGTTAATGCAATGTGTCCTTTATAAAAACAAAGAAATACTTCAATGGAAGAAGAGGTTCTCTGAATATTACTGTGCAGCTCAAATTCTGGTTTTCACTTTTGATACTGAGATATGCCTTAGAAAACGTTTTTTTCCCCCCCTCAAATTTAGGTACTGCAATGAGGGAACAAATGCATTGGTTTATTTACAGCACTGAGTACTAAACTGATACGCACCCAAGCAACTACTGAAAACCTCTAGGAGGCTGCCCAAGACAACCACATCTTTGATCATGTGAAGGGTGACCACATAGTACTGTCGTACTAGTTAGGTGTGCAAGTACAGCTGCCAAAGTATAGTGTTAAAGGCATCCTGTCCTGTTGGCATTCACAACCTGGCTATACTAGCAGAAACGTTTATAATTCTGGATATATGTGCAACCACAGTGGAGTTTTTGCAGTTATACAGAGGTTTCTGACTCATATATCATCTGTTATGTATGAATAAGAAAAAGCCATAGGAGGATAACTTAGGTTTTACTACTAACTGTAAGGGCTCATAGCTACATTAACCTGATATGAATTCCAGTGCTGCTCTGTCATCTTTTTGTGATGTCACAACCAATGAAAACACCTCATGAATGCCTGAGTACATAATTCCTCTGAAGACCTTTGAGAGATCCAGACAGACAAGACAAAGGCAGTCTCCCCCTGGTCTCTCATGTGATGGTGGTGTCTTCTTTGTAAGCAAGAGAGAAAGGAGATAAAAATACTCATTCTTTTCTGTCCTTGGAACAATAGAATTCTTGTCCTAATGTGACCCTAAATAACAGTTGCAGCATTACAGAACTCCGAAACATCAGGGATGTATATGGTTTCCATTGACGGAAGCATGGAGAAAAGAAGCTCCAGAATGACATCCAAATGGGGTCTCCTGGTCCACTTCTGTGCATTAAATAGATTATACTTCTGAGAAAAAATAAATAAGTTATTTACAGAAAATGTTAAGAATTGTTTTATTAATGATGCTGAATTATACACTGGGAATCCTATAAACACGTACAAAACTCACCCTCCCTCCACCTCATTGTGCTATCATTGGTACCTACCAGGGTTCTCTTTCATGAAAGAAATCTTTCAAAAAATAATATAAAATGGGGAAGAAAATAAAAGAGTCTGTGGACTGAGGGCAGTCCTACTGACCTGGGCCTACATGATTTTACAATAAAAAACAAGACCTTGGAATTACAAGGGACTTATTCGATAAATTTAAACATACAGCTGAACGGCTATTGATAATAAGATAGATGGATAAAAAAAATAAGGGCAGATGTCTAAATATGAGGAGCTCTTAATTCAAATACATAGAAATGACCATCACTGAAGAGTATCAGTGGCAGCAGAAAGATTCTGACTGGTAGACCCACGTGACTTTTGACCATTGGAAACCCATAGAAAATTCTGGACTGAAGTGCCTTGGCTTTTCGCTAACATTTAGAAATTGTGAGATTTAATGAAGATTCAATATATTTCTTTTTTTATATTCATTAAAACCAAAAAGTCCCATTGAAAGATCACATATTAAGTGCATGATGTAAATGAATCTGTGAGTTCTAAAGAAAATCACTATAGATATTCCTTTTGTAAAAGATCCAGAAGATAAAGCCCCAAAAGAAGGCATATTAGTGTTTTGAAAGAAAAAAGTATGTCAGAAAGACAAGTCATGCACTTCTCCTCCAGTTTCAGTGTAAAGAAATAAATAAAACAGAACAAAACCGTGTTTTATTCTACATAAATTATGGATGAAGAAGATAAGATATGTCAAAACCAATACTATAGTCTGTAACACTTGCAGAGGTACTGCAAGGAAACCTTACAGAAAAGCATTTTCAAAACCTCAGAAATGCACTTTGCAAGAACTGATGGTCTATAATAACATTAATGAAGATTGAGATACAGAGACACCTGTATTTTTAAATGATTATACTTAGGCAACTTAGCCTGTAAAGTCCTACTTGAAAAAGATTATGGTAAGAATTAATGGTTGGTCCTAAAATATCAGGACAAACCAAAAAACAACTGGAGGCTGAGATAGAAGGGTAACAGTAAATAGTAATGCAGAACTTAGACAAATAAAGAAAAGCAAAGAACACTGCAAGAATAATTGATAAAAAGGACAGTTTAGTGCAAATGAATTTTGTGTTTTAACCCCAGCCGGCAAGTAAATACCACACAGCTGCTTGCTCACTCCCTCATTCCCCCCTTCCACTTCCTGTCCAATGCGGAATGAGGAAGAGAATCAGAAGGTAAAACCTGTGGTTAGGAACAATTCAATAGTGTAAATGAAGTAAAATATACTACTACTAATAATAGTAATAATAAGGAGGAGGAATAAAAATCAGGATGCCAAAGTGATGCACAATGCAATTGCTCACCACCTGCTGATGATTTATCTAGTGTCTAACCTACCCCCAAACAGCAACTGATGCCTTCTGGCTAACTCCCCTCACTTTATATATAGATCATGATATTCGGTGGTACAGAACATCCCTTTGTACAGAACACCTCTTTGGTTAGCTGCCTTGGCTGTACTCCCCCCTGACTTCTTGTGCCCCTCCTCCCTGGCAAAAAATGAGAAACTAGAAAGTTCTTGGTTTAGAGTAAGCACTACTTAGCTACAGCTAAATCATCAGTGTGTTTTCAGCATTATTCTCACACTAAATCCAAACCACAACACTGTTCCAGCAGTTAGGAAGAAAAGTAATTCTATTCCAGCAAAAAAAAAAAAGACATGAATATTAAAGATGAATCATTTAGCTGAATCACTATCACATAGAATAATAGAATGATTTGGTTTGGAAGGAATGCTCAAGATCACTTACTTCCAACCCTACTGTCATGGGCAGGGACACTTTCCACTAGAAATGGTTGCTTAAATCCCCATTCTACCTGGCCTTGAACACTTCCTGGAATGGGGTATCCACAGCTTTTAGGTGCAACTTTGGTCCAGTGCCTCAACACCCTCACAGTAAAGAATTTCTTCCTAATATCTGACCTAAATCTCCCTTCTTTCAGTTTAAAGCCCTTGAATACCCTTGTCATACCTCTACCTGCCCTTGCATAATGTTCCTCTTCAGCTTTTGTTTAGGCCTTCTTCAGGTATTGGAAGTTTTCCTGGAGCCTTTTCTTCTTCAGGGTGAACAGCCATCTTTGTTTTCCTAGGAGACAAAGAGAGTTCCAGACCTCTGATCATAGAATCACAGAATAGTTAGGGTTGGAAAGGACCTTAAGATCATCTAGTTCCAACCCCCCTGCTATGGGCAGG
>JASSUY010018887.1:0-16075 GCA_032466535.1 Forpus xanthops | reverse complement strand
GTGTCCCTGCCCATGGCAGGGGGGTTGGAACTAAATGATCTTAAGGTCCTTTCCAGCCCTAACTATTCTATGATTCTGTGATTCACAGAGCTGAAGCTTGGCGTATTATAGAACAGATGAACTTAAGTAATTTTAGTTTATGCAATAGAAATAACCTCAGTACGTTGTTTGGAGCAACTTTATTTCAGCATTTAAAGAAATGAGAATTATTATTTGAAGAAACGAGAATTATTTAATCTCAAATCTTGAGAAGGTGTAACTCCATTAAAATTTTCTTGTGTAATAGGATTACCTAGGGACTGAAATGTAATTCTTATAATTATTTTCCTTTTAATTTCTAGTATTCCTTCTTATATTGTTTAATGTGTGAAGTGGCATCTACATTTGTATCCTTTTTTCAGAACTAAAAAAATATACCTTGATTTTCCCTGAGTATAGTATGTAATTTAGTGAGTTTAGGATACTTAACTTTTAGAAATTGCGATTAAAATGGTAGCTTCAAGTAAGTAGCTAAATATTAAATCCTACAAAACAGAACTAAGTCCTTTTAATATAACACAAAATATTAGTTAACTTGAAATTAATGATCTGAACCAATCATAAGGCATTGACCAAACTGAGAGGTGTTGTTTTTTCTACCACTGATTATGAAGAACTCCTGTAGTAATTGTTCATACAAACTAATGTATTTTGATAACAGTGGAAACTTTAAAAACTAGGCAGTATGCTGATGGGAGTAAAAACCTTGCAGATGTGTGTCTTCCACAATGAAGTCCTATTCTTTTTTGATTAGTTATTATTATTTCTTATAATTATTTTACGTTTAGTTAAGATAAATACCCTTAATGTAAAATCCTCAGTCAGTTCTGGACTATGATCCTTCAGAGCTCTGTGTGGCATCATTCAAATACTCTCCTGTGCTTTCACAGTAAAATTATCTGTAATTTTTGTTTTTGTATTTCTTCCACGGGACAAAAAAGAGCATTACAACCATGCTTTTCCAGAGATTAATGCTTTTACTCAATAATGTCCTCCTGAGTCCTTAGTAACGGAGACAAAGGAAAGGGAAAGTCTGAGGTTTGTTTGTTGTGTGAAGTTGCATAATTATTGTGTGACTAATGGCAGGAATTGTGCTCGGTAGGACTCATTTCACAAAAATTGGGCTTTCATACAGTTTATTTACTCAAACTGAGTTAACTTGCTTTGGCTTTAATGTTTGCTTGAAAAGCTATTATGTCTCCTAGTATTGCAAGTTACTGTATTATAACTGATACAATGTGTGCTTTATGTATTTTTATAGTGCTAGTGAACATTATGAAAAGTTATCTGGAAAGATTTTAAACCTAAAGAGTTCTGCCTGAGGGACTGTAGGAAGACTACTAATAGCAGTATCTCTGGAAGGTCATTAAGAGGATTTTGGGGACTAAGCCCCTTGTTTTTGTCTTGGTGGAGATCAGTGGAGGAATCTGTGCCAGTGGGCATTTGTTGTTATCAAACCTGGCTGTGGAATTCCCTTTGTGTTGTGGAGGCAGCTGTTAAAGGGGAGCTTAAAACTGAGCCTGTCTTGGATATACTGCACTTGACCCAGTGAGAATAGGCTGTGTACAGGCAAGGTAACACATTCTGGGGAGGGGGAAGAGAGGGGAGGCATGGGGATGAATGTATAAAGTCAAGCAAGAGACAAAAGAACACATTGTTATATACAGATATAGAAACCCAGGCTTGTAAGAACAGACAGGAACATATACATACAGATTAAAAGTAGTGGTGGTTTAATTTTCCTTAATACCATTCTCATTTGTAGCTTTTCCAAATCTAGATTTAAAGTAAACAGGACATTACATGTTGCAGTTACGTGAACATTACAGGAAATTTTTTTCAACAAGGAACTCTGGCATATCTGGGTGACTGGGACAGTGATGTGACTCCTTTGTCAAAATATTTTGTGTGTCTGCTGCTGCTGAAACTTCAGATATAGCTTAGACACTTTCTAAAAAGGACAAAATTGTAAATGGAGTATAACTTCGTGTTCTTGCTTAAGCCCGATCAGTGAAATTATGGTACTGCCCATTTAGCTGAAGGTTACGTTGTGGAGTCTGAAGAACCATAGGCACTAATGTAAATGTAATAGATATTGAAGAATATGTTTTATCATCTTGTCTTTTTAGATTGTCTAGAACAGATCAACTTAGGTGCTTCTGTTCTATTCTGACATGGAGTGAAAATTTAGCAAATTTTGTGTGGAATTGTATAGACTTTGTAAAGAAACTCTTACACAAAGAGTATTGTTAAAAAAACCCATCAGTTTTCTAGAAAATTGTTTTGTGAAAATACTGATAATCTAACTGATACTGATAGTGGGATTGATAATACTTAACAGTATTACAAATAAGGTCAACTGTTTCTAGAATAAAAGTGGTTTTACATGAGTCTTCTCTTTAATAATATGTGCTGTTTCAGCTCATAATGCAACAATCAATGTTGCTCTGAAAGGCCATCAAAGGTGACAGATATATTCACATGATTTTCTAATTGAAATCAATATAATCTTTTTGTATACTCTCTTGGTAACGTTCAATGAAAAATATCCCCATCTTAGGTTGGACAGGTGAATAACTAAAGACTTTTAAACATTCCTTACTTTAGAGTATGCTTTTTTTCTTTATTTGCTTAAGACTAAAACCTATCAGTTAAATAATTGTTCTAAACAAATGATGTTTATTCTTTTTTTTCCCTACTGTTCCTTGATATTTATTTATAAGGAGCTGTACTACTATAAAAAAAAAAAAAAGCTGATAATCTATGAAACTGATGAGAATGGAAAAATTCTCAGAGGGCGGAAAAGCTTTTGTAACAGAAATATTTGTTTCATTTTGGAATTTGATGGTAGTGACTTCAGCTGCCATATTCTGTTTTATACATTTTCATAAAAGTGAATTCGATAAAAACCATGAAATCTGTTAATTGGTATTTTCACAGTCAGTTCGTGCCTTTTATGGCACAGTGAACTTTGTGATCTTTCTGTTTAACTCTAATTTAAAATGGATCAAGATATTAAAGTGTGAATATTTCTTCTTAACATATCACAGTTCTTTTATTCTGTTTTAAAGCATGTTGTTTGTTTGAAAAGGCTTTTATTGAAACATAGAACATTACAATCAAAGGGAACTGTTTCATCTGTACTAGTCCTGTATTACTGTAGGTAGTTTTAGATTGTAGAGGCAATAAGTTTTTAAACTTCATCTTAAAATTGGTTAGGTTTATTTACCACCAATACTTTTTTTTTGAAGACTGTTCCAGATCTTGACTTATTTGAAAATTAAAAGTTTTAAAAACTTAATTGGGAATGGTTTAAATTAATATATTCTTAAGTAGTAATTGATGATTACTTCTGTGGAATATGTATGAACACAAGTATAGAAAAGGTTAGGTTCCTCTGCAGATCCCTAGACCACTTTTCTGCCCCAAATAGGACTAACTTAGAAGTTGGGTCATGTTGCTAAGGCTTTTGTCCCATGGAGTTTTGAAGGCATCCAAAGATGGATGTCCACAGCCGTAACCTGTACTAATGCTTCAGTGCTCTCATTTTTTTGATTTTTTTTTTTTCCCTTATATCTGGTTGGATTTTCCCTTGCTGGTGAACTTGTGATGGTTTTATGTTATCTTTATGTTCTGCTTATCAAAAAAAGTCTGGCTGTTCTTCTTCAGTACTTTCTCTTTTAGATATTGCAACACTTCAGTTCCATCATCCTTGACCTTCCCTTTGTTTGGTATGTAAACTCAGTTAGTTCCCTTGGCCTTGTCTATATTGAGTGCTCTAGCTCCCTCAGACTGCTGTATGGACTTTGGCAATAATTTTGTATGTGTTTTGCTGTTAAAAGTCTTGAATTGTGGGTTTTTTTTGGTGCTTTTTTTTTTGTCTCTAACTAATAAAGCTGTGGATTCATCTTATTTAAGAGGACAGTTTGAACTAATTCACAAACTAAAGATCGCAGTATTTTACACAACCCATGCTGAGGTTCATGCAGCTACATGATTGTCTGTTTCATCCGTAAACTTGGTGAGGATTTGAGGCAGAATTGATGGAGGACAATTGTTTTAAAGTAGCAATGATGCTTTCATAAGCAGCCTAGAAGACAAAATGTGTTTTAGAGCAATCCTAGTCTGGTGATGTACTGATATTTTTATGATTATTTTCTAAAGGCTTTGTAATTTATATATTGAATGGAAATAAAGTAATCTCAATGAAATTATTACTTTAACCATTTTAAGTTTGCTTTTTCTTTTCCGATGCAATAGGTAAAACCTATTTCCTATGCAATATTTTAAAAGGAAATAAATATTAGAGACACAAAGGTCTTCCTCACAGTAGGATTACACCAAAGAGCTGGTTAGAAGAATGAAGGAATTTAAGACATAATTGAGAAAAAAAATTAAAGACACTTTCCATAGAAGAGTTAGGAAATAAATTCATGACTTTGGAGTATACGAAGCAATAAACAGCTTTCACGGGTGATTAAATGCTGAAACAAAGCTAAGATGTTCGATCACTGTGTGAGTAATTTATTTCAACACTATGAAACATGTTTCCTATTATAAGACAAGATAAAAGAAGATACAACAATATTTTTCTTTTCTCATGAAGGTCAGTTATAACAATTAATAATGGAGAGACCAGATGGCTCAAGGGTCAGGCATTGGGGTCAATATTGTTCTTTTTAATGTGGAATGTATCAATAGTAAATAACTAGAATCATCTGCTTTTCTACCATATGCAAGTCAGTTTTATCAGTCCGTTTCTTATGGAAAGTGTTCACAGCCTCAGGAGTCACCATTGCGGTTAGCACATTTGGTCCTGTTTCAGCAAAAAGGCTAAAGAATACATTGACAGTGTCAATGGGAGTGAAGTAAACGAATTTGTAAACTCATATTTGTGGAATTAGGTGTGCACAGTTGCCCACATTCATTTGCAGACTAACAGACCGTGTGTAAACACAGATGTATTCCAGGCTTCGGTTCATCTCAGTTAAAAATTTTGGCTCATATCCTGTTTTCTTTTGGGGATTTAACTGTTTGGAAGTACTTTTATACAACTGAGTAGTGAAATACAATCATAACCATGAAACTTCAGCACCATAAATGACATAGTTCAAGACTCACAGAAAGACAAATATCTTTATATGTAAACTTACTTGGGGGTTTGTAAATCAAACTGTTAAAAGGGTTAAACTTAAAATTCTGGAGTGGTTTGTCATTATAAATACTGGCAATAATTTAAAAAATATTTTACTAATGTATATTTTTTGCAATTTCTATTCCTAAAGAACTCTTATGCAGAACTTCCCATGAGTAAGAATCTCTCCTGTGTAGGTAATCAGGACTGCATGTGGAATATTAATGGGCAGTTTTGTACACAGTCATGTTACTATTCTGTACACTTAATTATTCTACCATCTTTGCATACATACATATCTCTGGTCAGTAGAAATGTTATTTTACAGGAAAACATATTAGGAGGGCTGACAGATTTTCTCCCCATAATGCTTTTCTGATGCAGAGAAACACTTCTTGTTGCTTCTGTGCAGTTTATTGGTTTTAGTTTTATTTTAAATATGAACTTTCTTTATGCCTCTTCACTTGCACATTGGTTGCAGAAATCCTCAGGTTATAAATATTGTGTTGTGCTTATTGCTATGACTTATCAATTGAAGAGGAACTAGAATTTCTTATGTCAAAACCAAACTTTTTTTTTTTTAAAAGGAGGATTTATTTTTTTTTTCCAAAGCAACAAGCTTTGATGCTGGCAGTGAGTAGCATTTAACAGAAAAATGGTTCCTTTATCCAGAAGTCCAGAAACCCTTTTATTTATGCAGATTAGAGATGTCATTATAATGGGAAAGAAAAGTTTTGCTTAAACCATAGGTCTGTATTTGGAGTAACTTCTACTTTGTTGGTCTACCTTATTCTGATAAGTATTAGAGCCCAAACTGTTGGAAACAATTTCTCACTTCTTAGCTATTCAAAAACATAAGAGTTGCTTAAAAGTGGCAACACAGATAAGTAAAGCGATAGGCGTTATAGGTGAGTCATGCAATAAAAATCTTTGAAGTGGAAGACAGACAGCTTCTGTGTGCAAGATCCAACCTGTCCTCAAAGACAGAAAATATGATAAAGGCAATAAAAGTAGAAATCATCTCATCTATTCTTTCCCTCTCTAAAATTCCAAATGTAACCAAATCCATGGCTCAGTCTTAACCTCAACAGGCCAAAGTGATTTATTTTGTGTCTTTCAGGTACACTTAGTGCTTTTACTCATTACTATATTACTTAATTTTCTGTCACCTTTGACCGTAACAATTTATCTATACATTGCACAGCAGTAACAGATTCTCATTAGATGAATGAAGGATTTTACATTATTACATCTCATCATTGTTTTTATTTTTCTGGGTTAAATTACATCAAGTGAAAGGTGGAAGAAAAAATGTTGGAGTAGTGAGTGTAAGTCTACTAATATGACATGCAGAAATGTTGATGAATTCTGGGAGGGCTTCTACTACCATTTTTTAGTTGTGTAACTGGCATTCAGTACAAGCACTACTTCTGTAATGCATAAAAAATTGAACAAACTTAACAATATGAAAATATTCAAAATACAATAAACTTACTGAAAGGTTTAGAACCATCTTTCGTCTAGTTCTCACTTCTGAAGGCTGAGATAAAAGTAGAAGGGGCAGTTTCCTAGATTCAGTTCACATGGCAACATATTTATAAACACTTCTGAACAGAAACAATTGCATTTGGGGAAAAAAAATGTATATTATTGTGCATGCCTTTTGGCAAAAGAAACCCCAACAACCTGTTGCCTCATAATCAGTACCATAATTTTCTCAGACAAATATAAGAAGAAGGCATAGTGTCAGACAATGGATGGTGGTGAGTAATCATACAGCTGATATATGAATACCTCAAAGGGAAATTGAATGATGGGATCCATGTTTCCTTAGTGCAAGTTTTACACGAGGGAGTACTTGGTCATTTGCCTGAAGTATCTTTGAGTGCAGCTAGTTACTGCGGACAATTGAATATGTAGGCAATTGCTCGTTGACTAGGAAGGTACAGTTGCATCCCCTCACACAAATGTGTCATTTGCACAAAACCCTAAGAGCAAGCAGTGAACCGCTATTAGATGCTTGCACAAATTGCCTCAAGTCCAAACTGTAACAGATTCCTGAAGCACTAGAGAAGACATTGCTTAAGAAGGAAATTCTTATTAGCAAAGCATTGGTGAGAAAGAGCAAAAGTGCAAAAGTTTAGCTAGTGTAGCATTCAACAGTTTGTGTTGTATTTGCAACTGCCTGGTGCTAATTTCTGCTGGATCTCAGCACTGCAAGGTGCAGCATTGTCACATGCAGTACATGACTTTCAGTGAAGCAGTGCTGGGACACTGTTCTGCATCAATTTTGATTTAGCCAGATGGAGGTCTTTCCTGGGTTCAGCAGTAGCAGTCTTTTTTCTCCTTCTTGATAGTTGGTACAGCACTGTGGTTTTGACTTTTGGCCTGGGAACAGTGCTGATAGCAGCAATGTTTTCAGTTACTGCTTAGTAATGTTTGGTCTGACCAAGGACTTTCAGAGTCTCATGCTCTGCCAAGGAGGAAGGGAAGCCAGGAGGAAGCAGAGACAGGACACCTGACCCAAACTGACCTAAGTGGTATTCCGTACCACAGCATGTCATGCCCAGTGTGTAAAAAACTATGGGCAGTTACCCGGAAGGGTGAGTTCACTTCTCAGTCAGACTGGGTATTGATGGTGAAGAGTTGTATTCTCTTGCCTTGTTCTTTCCCTTGTCATTATTATTATTGGTGGTAGCAGTAGTGATTTGTGTTATACCTCAGTTACTGGACTGTTCTTACCTCAACCTGTGGGAGTTGCATTCTTCTGATTCTCTTCCCTATTCCTCTGGAAGTAGGCAGAAGAGGGGGGAATGAGTTTGCAAACTGTGTGAGTTATGGCTTAAACCACAACAAGGTCTAATACTGCATTCACGTTCTTGTGGTAGGTTAGTAGTTCAGCTAACTTTAATGTTGAAGGATATGTGAGCTTTCAGTTCTTTCCTGTAGCCTCTAAAGAAATATGACATTCATACTTGGGGAGTTGTGACATTCAGATTTATGATGGAATTCTAATTGGAAATGTCTATTTCTCAAGAAAAAGGAAAATACGCGGAAGAAATAAGATAATAGTGCAGTACTGTGATGGTTTAATTAATGCCAGGCTAACCTTAGGATGTCATAAATGTCATTTGCTCTTGACTGCATTCAGGCCGTGGTGGGGTTTTAGCCCATAGCTATATGTAGTCAGTGGGCAGAGCACTAAGGCTGTTCTGCATGAGGTTCAGACTCCAGTGCCCCTTCTTTTTCTAACATCCTGTGCATCTACAGGTTTTTTATTTTCTTCTCTACTTTTGCCCATGACTAATGCAGAGGCTGATAGATAGGTAGAAGTAGGTATGTTTACTTATAATATCTATCTGGTGTTTGGGTTTTTTGTCTTACAGAGATTTTTGTGTATATTTAGTACCTTATAAAAATACTTAGCGGTTACAGCATTTACAATTCTCATGGCACTATACAAACATTGTCTAATTTATTCTGTCTCCTACTATACACATATTGAAGTGGCAGATCCCATGACAGCTTGGATCCTCAGGGCCTTCCCTCATGCTTTGCCACTTGCTCACAGAGACCTGTGTTTACCACAGTCCCACACAAACCTGGTACAGAAACAGAAAACTGGGAGCATGCACAAATACTCTTACATTCCCATCATTATCCTGCTGTTTTACAGGCTCTACAACATGATCTTTCTTCAGTCGCTGTTTCTGATGTTTCATGACACCCAGACCTAAGCTGTAGTACTGCTAGTTTGTACTGCAGACTGGTACTAATTGGCCTAACCTGGATTAGTTTTAGCATTAACTCTAAACTTTGAATTAATGCAAAAACCTATACAGTGCTTCTTTTGGTGCAGCGCTGCCTACAGGACATGGGAAGGATGACAAAGCATTTGGTTTGGTTTTTTTTTTGCTGGGATGAAGGCAGTCTGTCATAAGAATCCCTGGATCAATAAAGCACAATTTATGTAAATCACAACAGCTGTCTCCTGTAACTTAAACAAATGGATCTGGTCCAGGTCTCAGTACTTTAGTGTCCCTTTCCATTTTGTGCATGCAGAAAGTTTCTCTGAGCAACTGAGAACTATAACTTGCTTTGCTTTGGGACTCTGGCAAGTTAAGAAGTGCAATTGCCTGGGTTTTTTTCCTCATTGTCTGTGGCTTTCGCCAGAAAGTCCCTTCTGTAGTATCATTTAGAATAATTATTCCACATTTTCCTGTGTTGTTTTGCCATCTTATCCATAAAAACTAGGGCTCCAAACAACAGTGAAAGATAATACAAGTCATTTCACTTCCATTACTGTTTAGGACAGTACTAGACAGTCACATTTGCAGCTCTTATTTATACATTCAGTTTGAAATTTCATACTTGATTTTAAGATAATCATATTTTTATGAAAGTGCTCACAACTCCAGTTCCATCTTTGCTCAGTAAAATTATTTATTATACTGTTATTGGAATAGGAATTATTAGAATAGCACTGGAAACCTGCCAGTGAGCAAACAGTGGAGCTTCAAGGTATTCAGTCATTTTACATAACGTGCCTAGGTAAATTCATATAGACTTTTCTTGCAAACTGTAGTAGCTTTCCAGTTATTTTCTTCTAAACTAAGGAAGTTAGAGGGGGGAAAAAAATTAAAGGTTTTTGAAATGCCAAAAAAAATACTTTGATGTGAGAAGATAAAAAAATTTAAAGCCTTACTTTACCTTATCTTTTCTTAGACAAATAAATGAAATGCAAAGAAGAATGCTTGTGATATGACTGGAGAAAACTTGAAAATGTGAAGTCTGATATTTAATTGCGAGGTACCTAAAGCTCTCCAGTCTTACTGAAATTCATGTGAAATAAGAATATTCATCTTCCTGAGGAAGGCTGACCTCCTAAGTATAGGTTGGTGAGAGGGGGAAAAGTCAGGTTATTTGCTTTGATTTTGTTCTTGGCACATCTTGCTGCAGTACTTTGTTTCATTTAAGTGAAGAAGAGTAGGTTAGGCCATGATCAGCATGAAAACTCAGTAAAAACTTGAAGGCTTTAAGGCATGGAATGGTAGCTATTCTTCATTTTGATTTGGTAAAGAATTTTTTTATTAATCATTTAACATGTAATTGCTAAACAGAAATTGGAGAATAAAGCCAAGTTCTGTTTTATTCTCCGGTGGATATTGAGCTACTGATGCCCCGATACACTACTTTGTATTTGTCTTCTCTTTTATGAATATCATTTGGAATAAAAGCAATTGTAGATTTTTCCACTAATTCAGTAGAATTAGTGTATGGTATAGCTTTAATTCACTGCTAAATTTGGTTCAGCCACTGGACTATGGTATCATCTTGGAAAATCATGTTGTTTCAGACATAATTTTCTGCTGCATCCTCGTGGAGTGTTCTGCCCTCTCTTGTGGAGAAGTGTGGACTTAATCTGAGATATATAAATCATAACTTCCAAAGACAGATTTGTCAAATTCAAAAACTTCTACAGAAGATAAAGACATGGCACGCTAATAATAATAATAAAGGCATGGCAAAAACTGTATCAGAATTTATGATTTCTTAGCTTACTTAAGAAATGCTCCTGTCATCTGGTGGCTGAAAACTAATATTAATATTTTGTGGAAACACAAATTAAGTCCAGCCCATTTTATAGCACTAACCATTCCTGGAATCTGAATTCCAACTGCATCAAAGCAGCCTATGTGATCTGCAGCATCAGCAGATTGGTGCACTCACTTTCTAAAATAGAAATAACAAACCAGTCTTCCTTTGAGGCTAATGAGGGTTGCTCCTTGCTACTGTACTCCTAGGGTCATGACAAAGTCATAACAAGGTAAGCCTCTCCATTCCAGGCTGTAGGTGATTGTCTTTGCTCTTCGGAGGTTGGATCCCAACCTCTCTCTCTTTTTTCCTTCCTTATATTCTTTTTCTGGTGACATTTTTCTTTGTCAGATTGCATCTAATGACATTCTTGATAATCAGCCAGGATTTACTTTACTGTATATTATACATGAAGTCATTCTTGGAGTCTTTTGAACAGTTAAGCATTCATTGCTGTTAATTTATGGGTTTCAAATGCTAAGGGGTCTAAGAACGTATGTAAGATGGACCTTACAATCTTCTTGAGCTGGCACTCCTCAACTCAACTTTAAAATCTCTGCACTGTCTCCTAGTAACAGCTTGTTCTGAGCTTAGGAGGCTTGCTGAAATCAGGATTTGAGATAAACCTTTCTCTTAGCCCATTATTTCTTCACCTGTATGGGCAAGATCCCATAATTAGAACTACATTGGGAAGCAGGAACACGTTTGCTTCTCCTTCTTGAGGTGCTGCATTTCTACGAAGCAATGTGGATGTTTTTTTTGTAGATACCAATCAGGACATAGATGAGGAGGAATGACTAGTGTCTAAGCCTGAGTAGGGTTGATCTTCAAAGAGGTGATCTAATGACATTGTAGCTATATAAGGAATGTTAAAAGAGCATGAAAACTATCTTCAGAAAGGCAAAAATATTAACCAAAAGGAAGATGAGAATCACTAGTCACAGAATCTAGGGCACTGCTATTGCAGGAAGCATTATGAAAGTCCATTCAGTTTAAACTCCACCTTAAAATAAACTGTGATTTTTCAAATAATTATTTAAGGTGTATTACTTTTTTTTTTTTGCTTTCAGAACAGAATCTCATGAACAATGAAATGGAAATATTATTAAAACTAACAGTAAAATTTCTGTTATGCTTAATGTAAGAGTATGCAGCCAACAAAGAGAAAAACATTGATTATTCTTATTCAATCTTAAATAGTTATTAAGGTGCAGAACCTTTTAATAAAGAACTAGATTATTTTTAGAGCTAATGCAAAGTAACAAAACCTCTTTAACAAATTATCCTTAGGAGATTGTTAGAGTTTTAATCGGTTTCTTGTACTTAAACTCATTTTCCCAGCATGATGTACACTATCTGTGGGAGCTTTTCATAAGAAATTCACACTATGATTATGGCACCAGCTATTTCAAGTAAAAACATTGTGAAATGTTACTATTGTTTGGGCAGTTGGAACTGAAATGATTGAGTGAAGGATGATAGTTATGCTGCAGGCTAATTACATGGCTAATGTCTTTGCTTTACATATCAATAGATGCTTCTAGAGATGAGCAATAACTGAGACTCCATTATCAGTCCAATACAATGCACTTAAATTAGCCACCATTTATGAATACTATTAAAATAAGAGCTGGCTAGTGCTTAGTGATGTTGCCCTTGACATGTTTTTTGTTGTCAGTCTGTAGATACTGCATATGGCATACTAGGGAGTTTTGACATAGCCAGAGAAGATGTTTTTATAATATTTTGCTGTTAACTACATATTTATTAAAATCAGAATTTTTCAAGGAAGTATGAGATTAAAAATACCATCAGAACAATGGCATAAAGGCATTAGAGCTAAATGTTACCTTTGCAAATGCAGTAAACTAACTAGTAAGGTGTTAGGTCCGTGAGAGATTTCACACCCAAAAGATAAAGGTCAGTGGAGCAATGCTAATGGGATGCTCTCTTTCAATTTTTGACATGGAAGATCACAAGTTGACCAAATTTTCATCTTTGAAGTCAAAAGGAAGAAATCATCCAATGTTGGAAAGTGCTTGCCATAAGCTTTCATAGGTATTTAAGGAGTTATTTTACTTGAATGAAATGCTTATTACAGGTTTTATGTTAAGCAAGATACTGTCTCTTTGGCATTGCTACTGATTTTGGGATGTGTGTAAGGAAAAATGCACACGAATGTCATGCAGACAATACATGGATTAAAAAGAATTAGGTTTTGCTGACAATATGCCTCTTCTAAGTGGCATCTTAACTGTTTAAAAGCAAAGATTAAAGAGGTGGGATTAATTATTAATTCATGTTAATCACAGAGGAGTTCTTCTTGTTTCTCCTCCCCCCCCCTTTTTCTGTATTTGGACATCACAGTGCTTATTATATGGGATACTTCACATCTTCTGACAGTAATGTTGAAGTCAGTGGTGATATCTAGAAGTGATAAATATCTGGTGATAGCAAGTTTTTGTTTACCTATTTACACATCTAGTCTCCAATCATAGAAAACTTATAGACCAAACTGTCGATCTTCAATACAAATATAATTTTTGGTGTGCTGTATAGCTGTGTAAGATAGAAGAAAAGATAAAGTGTAGAGTCAACTTTCAAAATGTTTTCTAAAGCAAATGATTATGAAAATATTACCTAATTAAGTGGAATCAAATTATAGCAAGTGCTGAAATGCATTAGTTTTCAAATCCTTGCCTTAAAAGTAAAAAAAAAAGATGATGGCAATATCTCAGATATGTTTGAAGAATGAGGTCTGTATGTTTCCCTTGCTACCTATGACATTGGGCATTAAAAAGAACATGTAAGAAAGCCCAATGGGCATAGTGGAACTGCACAAAGTAAGGAAAGGTGTGTAGAGTGAGGATACACAATGAAAGACAAGTACTGTGAACATTTCCTTAATGAAAGAAGCTGAATGCTGCATGCAAGGGAAGAACTGCTAAATGTGTAGTTTAACTGAAATCTTCATTTAAGATTGCAGGAAGAGAATGATGAACAAATTATCTTTTTAATATGTCTTGTGATTAGTTCTTGCGTTGTTGCTTTCCAATCTATAATAGAGATGCTTCAAACAGCAAGGCTTCAGGGATGTTAAACACCCGCCTGTTAAATGTTTGCAGTTATGATTATCTTGTTTCACTTCTGGGAGTTGATATTAATATCAATTGATTTAATTCTGGTTTTTCACATCAGTTGTATTTAAAGATTGATTTTGGTTTTAATCAGCTTTGTGTCATATTTACAGGTAAATATGGGTTGTGCATGTAAGCTTAGTTGTTGGGTAGAATGCCCAGAGCACAGCAACTACTCTTGAATACAAAATAAGAAGTATATGTTGCAGCCTTAACACTGAGCTTAAGTCTCAGGTGGTAGGTAAATGTGAATTTTTGTGTAAATGTCAATGTAGGAATAAATGCAGAATTATCCCTTATCCATCTGCATTTTTTGTAGGCATAAAACTGCATACAGAAGTTTGAGTTGAGTTACATTTTTTCAGTATCTATGCAAAGGGCAAATTTTCTGACTTTATTTTACTTGTAAGAGGGTAACTCTGGTAAGCAATTCTTAGTGCTCATTCTTTTAAAGGGTGCTATGCTTTAAATTCAGCAGCAGATTAAATTTTTCATGTACAACAAAAATCATGCTAAATTACAATCTTCCGGTATGCCCATCAAAGCTATCAAGAAGAAACAGCCTCATCAGTAATGATGTCTATCCTCATTGTGTGCATGTGGCAAAACTCTTCAGATTCATGGAAAAAAGTTATGGTGTTCCAGGTCAGAGGTTTACCTCTGCCTGTTTAGGGCAGAATTTTCAGGTTTTTTTCAATAGCTTCCCAGATATTTGAATTTTACTTTGGCTACCAGCTTTGAAGTTCACTTCTGTTTTTTCCCAGGTCTCTTCCCACTGAACAGTATAAAATTACCTTAACCAGTAGCAGAATATCCATCCCAACTCAAGGGATTTTCTCAGAACAGTTTGCTGTGATATGAGATCCAATCTTTGCCATGTCTCAGAGTGATGGAGAAAACTCCTGACCACTTTCTGGTTAAAGCATCCATTTAATGATAGCCCAACAGTATAGCAGTGTTTTGCATGAACAAGCAAGGAAGTGTCACCTCAGCTCCTTAATGCAAAAGGGTGATTTGTCCAGGGAAATAGTGCATTTTCTCACAGAATAACGATATCCATGATTCATCTCCTGTACCTTAGAAATGCATTGACAAGTTGTATTGGCTAACATTTCTCACAGTCTAAAATAGGCAGTCAAGGATTTGATCTTTGCCTGCACTGCATCAATAGAATTGGCCATTTAAATGCCATCAGGGTCTTTCTTGCATTTCTTACATTCACAATGCTCCAGAGCAAGATAAAGGTTTTTAGGGACATACCTTTCAGTAAAGTTAAGATCTGTCAAGGCATGGCTCTTGTCAATGTTATCTGCAGTTTTGGCGTGGCAGTGTTTGTACTTGCTGTGCTCAACCTTCTAAGCTGAACAAAACCAAGTCCCTCAATGTTTCTTCATATATTAAGTTCTCCAACCCCTTAAATCATCCAGGTATCCATCCGCTGGACCTTTTGCAGGTTTTTATGTCTCTCATGAGCTGGACAGTTGGGGGACCAAAACTAGTTATGTTATTCATGCTGTGGCTGAACAAGCACGGAGCAGAATAGGATCTTTATTTCTCATTTAATTACATATTTTTAAGAGTTGTGTTTGTTGGCTGAAGCTGCATATACTGACGAGTTCTATTATGAACAGTTCTCATGAGTAAGCCTTGAAGGTGCTTATGTATGTTATTAGAAAGATTTTTACCACTTTACAGATGGGAATCTGAGGCACACTATGGTGAAAAGAGTTTTGAAAGGACATCTCACACATCGAGCCTGGGGAGCATACAGGTGTTGGATCTCTCTTAAGTGCTCTCACAGGAAAGGTGCTACATCACATGATGAATCAATCAGTCTTCTGATTCTTTATGAAAGAATTTATTTTTAAAACTGACACATATATTCACTGCAGAGTAGCCTGAAATCACAGGTTGGTCCTCTTGCTTCTGGTGCAAGTTACTATGTGAGTTCCTATCATAACAGATTTACTTTATCTTGTCCCTGTACTTATAAACCAAGTAACTTAAGAATTTTAACATACAAGTATCATCCTTTTCAAAGCATCTTATTTTAGTATCTGAGACATCAATTGTGACAATTTAACAGTTGCTGCTAGGCTTGCCAGTGTCTTAAGGATGTATACAGTGTATTTCATAAATTGCATTGATTCAAGATTAAATTCTACTTTTA
>JASSUY010018886.1:0-21935 GCA_032466535.1 Forpus xanthops | reverse complement strand
CCCCATCCCTGGCAGTGTTCAAGGCCAGGTTGGACACAGGGACTTGGAGCAAGCTGCTCTAGTGGAAGGTGTCCCTGCCCATGGCAGGGGGTGGAACTGGATAAGCTTTAAGGCCCTTCCCAACCCAACCCAACCCAATCTGGGATTCTTGTTACCCAAATTGTATTTCAGAATACTTACACTATGGAAATGCCCTAAAAATAGAAAAAAAAACCCATGACTTTCCTGTCTAATACAAAATCATGGAAACTGTCTGGTAAAATAGGAAGGTCTATGTATAAAAGATCAGCATGGAATCTTCACATAAACTGTATAGGATCTCCTGACTGTTTTCTTCACCTGTGTTTCTAAAGTCCCTGGTGAGCTGCTTATAGTGTAAAGAATCTCAACTGATGAACATGATTCATGTTTATTACAGAGAGCTGATTAATTATGCAGAAGAAGATATAACACATACGTACCCAATGCCAACCCACATGTAGTTCTGTCCATCCTGACAGACTGTTGAGGGGTATACACCAGTATTGTTCTTCGGTTCATCCTGCTTTGATTTCATTCATAACTGACAACTGCGTTTTCCCTATTTGCAATAAAATACAGACAGAATTTGGGAGAACACATGCAGCAGCTCCTGCAACCGACACTGACTGGATGCCAGACTGGAATCAATTCACTGATTAGTTTGAGGGTGATCAATGTGTGCCTTTAATTGAAATCCCCGATTTGGAAACATTATGGAAAGAGAACTGAGAGCATAAAGAGCACTTTAAAGTGCTACAACTGTTTCCCCCCCCCCCGGGCTCTGCTGTTGTGAAATGTGTGGGTGAGTTTTTGCTCGGGTACAACATGCCATAAGGTGATGAAGTTCAGATGCCAAGTTTTGCAGCTCTTCTTACAATAAGAAATGGTAATTGTTGACAGTTTCTGAGGAGAAAGTGGAAGAAACCCCACTTTTTTCAACCGCAAGGAACACCAACAGATGGCTGGATAGGGTACATAGATTAGATTCTTTATATACCCACACTTGGAATTTCAGTGTGCTTATGTCTACTGCTTATAGCCAGGCCATGACAAGTAAAATTGCATTCTAGGCTCAGATAATAAAAGAAGTCCCTGTAGAGGGTCCAGTGGTTTGCTGGTGCAGGCATTGACTAGAAGCTTCTCACTCATATCAAACCTGGTGCATTCCCTCTTTGTACAGCTCTGCCCAATACTCATGGAAAACCTGTAGTCCAGATCCAGGTCTGCTGTCCTGACTGCTTTGCAGTTCTCCAGGAGCAGTGCAGGAGGGATCTGTGTAATGAACACACGAAGAGAAAAATCCAAGGCTAACACTGGGAAATAAGGGGTTATTGAGACCAGGCCTTGTTTTGAAAGACATGATGAAAACAGAAGTCACAGCATTGATAAATGCTCTCTTGCACAGATTGTGAAGGAGACAATCCTTCAGGAGATCAAATAAACTATTTCTTTTCCTTAGGGCACAGCTGCATGCTTTCCCTTGAACACACTGAATACACATCCTCTTGCATCCTTGAACTCATCTGATCTTGGTTGTTTGCCATGGGATACTGTATTCCGATGCAAGTCACTTCCTTTCTCAAAGTCAAAATCACAGCAGCATTTTATAGATAAAATAAATTCCTGGAAGCTCTCATGTCTTAATTTATGTACCTATACAATCATTGTTTAGCTGACCCTTTCATCTGCTTAAATCTGCCTGGACATGCTGGAAGCAGGCAGTACTGAACAGAAAATGACAAATGCCCAACTGCATCATAGAGGTTTTTCCATTGCCCAGTTCCTTTGTGAAAGATTGACACATTAAATCCAACATGCAGCACTGACATCTGAGATCCAACGTATTCTTCTGCTCAGGCAGGTTTCCCAGATGTTTGGAAGGTACAGAGTTAATGTTGTACTTAGCAAATATGCTTTTGTGTTTTGCAGCCCATAGCAAATTCCATTCTATCTCTTATGGTCGTATGCAATGTGAATAATGGTATTCTTTTTCCAGTTGTGCCTCTACCTTTCTAGGGAAGAAAAGAAAATTGCCTCTTTCTTCTATTTTTTTAGGCTGTAAATAAGAGGAAAATGTTGCAGTAACCACCCATTGTGACTTAGAAGAGATTTTCATTGTTCCACAGAAGTCTGGCAACTCAGAGCTGACCTAAAGTAGGCTGCATTGACCTGGATTACATTTAAATTAACAACCAAAGGGAGCAATTCTCCAGTACTCATGATAGAGGAAGAAATTCTTTCCTGTAAGGGTGGTGAGGCACTGCAATGTGTTGCCCAGGGAAGTTGTGAATGCTCCATCACTGGCGGTGTTCAAGGCCAGGTTGGACATAGCCTTGGGTGGCATGGTTTAGTGTGAGATGTCCCTACCCATGGCAGGGGGTTGGAACTGGATGATCTTAAGGTCCTTTCCAACCCTCACTATTCTATGATTCTATGATTCATTAATCGCTCCAAAGTAGCTTTGCTGTGGTTTGTAGTGAATTGAACGCTATGGAGTTTGTATGTGGAATCAGAGAGAATGAATTCTGGCCTTTAATTGCCTTTTGCCAAGGATAAAAAATTAGTATATTGATTATAATGTTAATACTTGACTAGCAGGCATTTTGCTGGGCTCATTCACTGCTCTTCGAAAAACAAAAAGCACAAGTTCTTGTTAGCAAAGAAAAATAAAGAAGAGAAATTGCTGTGCAAAACCTTCATCTTCTGCAATCAGCTCATAGCAATGTGTCTTCATTAAACAGGGAGAGATCTGGTGCAGGCCGTGGAACAGACTCTGGTTCATTTTAAAGGAGGGAAATAGCTCCTAAATACATTGAGCTGCTTTTCGGAATGTATGAAGTAGAACACGGATCTAAGAGCTGGCAACAGTGAACAGTAATAAGGCAATTCTTACATCAGAAACTTCATCACAGGATAATTTCATGGTTTCCAGCAGCTGGAAAATGGAATCTCTTGCAGGCTGGGAATGAAAAATCATGCTTTAAAATTGTCTTGTGGACACCCCAATACACAATTGGTTTTAAATGGGTGCATAGCAGAATTCATCCTGCTGCTTTTAATGCAATGGGGTTTTTACTGAAGTTAGAAATACACTGTCCTCACACCGTGCATGTGTGTTGGCTGAGCTGCAGCACACGGTGGAGAGTGGGTCTTGCCTGTGCTTTGTTCCTCTGCAAATGTTTTGAGGTGGTCAACGCTGCTCTTGTACATCCCACTCAGCCTTTTGAAAGGCTGCAGAACCCAGGGGATGCTTAGAACCTCACCTGAGACATCCAGTCGCTCCAAGTCAGCTGCAGTTCCCTATCAGTTACTGAGCTGGCTCCCAGAGTCAGCGCTGGTGTAGGAGGTGGTGGAAACCAAGGACAAAAGCTTATTCCCTCTCTTGAGTACTGCGTTCCCCATCTGGCTATCATGATTTCCCTCTTCTCCAGTCAGGCATTATGCAAGGCTGAAATATGCTTTAGGAGTGAGGCTACAGGAAATACAGGTGGGGAATCAGGAAGGGTGTGGGGAAAGAACAGAGATGAACTATAACCCACAGTGAATTTCATACTTAAAATATCCTATACTAGTAAAAAGATGACCAAAAATTGCAATTTCCAATTTAATTTCATGACAACCTAAAATTATGGCTGTCCTTTAAAGAGCAACCACTAACGGTCTGAATTTCAAAGACAAGTGAAGGGAGGAACAGTAAGCTTTGAATGGGACATGAGAGATTTACACCCAACAAACCTTCCTGGTAAACATGGATATTTATGAGACAAAGAGGCTGCAATTCTTGGCCTACTGCTCAAGCAGGATGTATTGCAGCAAGTTTCTGGCTATTTGTCTCTCTGTACAAGAGTTCAGACTAGCTGGTAGCAGCAATTCGTGTCCTGGAATCCAATCTATAGTTCTAAGAGACTATCATGTTGTCATGGCTGAGTGAGGAATAAACTTTACTAGTGTTAGCAAATAGAGCGATGCAGCTGAAAGCCTGGGCTTGCATTTCTGTGCTGGAGAAGTCATCATTTCGCAGTCATTTTTACCCTCATTATAGGCAATTGAGAACTTCCCAGTGGGCAGGTATCAGACCCCTTACTGTGAGCTGACAGATGAATAATACGTTGCTACTGTGATTTACCCTGTATGTTAATAAGTTATATTTTAATAGCTCTATAACATCAGGGATCCTTTAAAAACACAGCACCGGCTGATAAAGATGCATAAATGACAATGGTTTGACATGAAAAAAGCCAAGATATTTTGGTGAACACCCTCCCACTCCTGGATGCATTAAAGCTGCTTTTCTTGAAGCAGTGGAAAGAACAGAGGAAAGGAGAAAAGCCTGGAAATGGGGCAAGGGAGGCAGGGAAAAGAAGTTATCCAAAGATGAATCTACTGTTTGTAAGACCCTTGTGTTATCGCTAGCTACTAATAACTGGATTTGCTAGACTACTGTGCTGAGCATTGGGCCTTGCTGTTTTCTCTTACTCTCTTGCTGTACCCAGAAACAGCAGCGATGCTGCAATCCTTGAAGCACCCGTGCATAATAGCAAAGCCCACAGGGAAGCCCAGCGTGGCTTCTTCCATGCACTTTGTGTGCCAGGAGTGAAACCATGGTTCATTATCTGTCTCCAGCCACTCCTTAAAAGCTGAAGAGCTTTTCTTTGTGTTTGTATGGCTATGTTGCCATGGCAACTGCTCATTTATTAGCTGCAGCACCCATTAAAGCAGGCTGTGTAACTACATGGTGTGGAAGGTGAAGATGCATGCCCATTTCCATTATTAAGGAAAAGTCAACCATCTCCTTCCTGAGAGCAGGTAATGGAGATGCCAAGCCAAAACAGAAACTGCCATGTATTTAACCATAAAGCAAAAGTGACTAATGACTTAATTGCACTGATGTATGTAATCATGCTCCGATATGTCTGACTATGCCGAGCATCTGATACGAGATCATTCACTAAAGATGGGACTGAATCAACCATTTTCCTCTCAAATTTGAATAGCCAAACTCTTTGGCATCATTAAGTGCTGTATTCAGACTAGGATTTCGGGCTAAGCGTAATCACCAACCCCATCAAGACAGAAGACTCTAGGGAAGGGAAATGGAGGGAGAAAAACAAAGTGCATAAGGTATTTGGCTGGCATCAGAACTGACTTAGGCCCACAAAAGGTGGCCATTAGCTGACTTGTGGTATGTAGAGAAGAGCCATTTCTGAGTCTCAGCCAGAGGAATCAAACATAGAAAGGGGGAAAATGACACAGGTTAGTTCTGGATGTTAAAGAGCTACCAACTTTCATGTGAGGCTCAGGAAGGGCGGACATTTCTCCCCGTGAACTTCCACTGCTTGGTAAAACAACCCCCAAACCATTCTTCCTGCTCTGCTCTCAGTGCAAGGGGGTGGCCAGAAAGCACTATCAACAGCCTATGGGTATGTGTAGGCTATAACAGAGCCTGGCTTTATCATTTCTCCCTTTCCTTTTATAACTCCCAAAGTCAAAAGTAGCCCGAGGCACAGAAGGAAACTACAGCAGGATGACCTAATGGTGGGAATGCATGCCAGCACAACTGAATGAAACACTAACAGGACCGTGCCTATGAAAGCACCACATAGGTCTTGATGCTTCTGAGCACACGGTGCGGGTGTGCAAGGGAATGACAACTGTAACACAACTTGTCAGCGACTGAAATCAACCTTGTTTAAAATAAACACCACTCTCCCCTTCCATATGGCCTCCTGCTGAGCTCTGTGAAGTTGATTCTGTGCATGCTGCTTTGGTAGAAGCATCAAGGGACAAGTGATTCCCATTACAAGCCACAGCACATGACCAGGGAACAAACCCATCAGTGCCTTCAGTCTGGAGATCATGCTTCAGGCAACTCTCCTGCTTTAGGTGCTTTTAAAGACACTGCTTCTCTCACCTGTTTAAGTCCCTGGGATCACTGCCATATCATCGTGCTGAATCAGCAGGACAGGCTGCCAAAAGATCTGGTAGAGCAGAATGGTGCTGCAGAAGGTTCTAAGGCATTGACATATACTAATCAGAGGTAGGATGGGAAAATCCTGAATCCCTTTGCAAAGCAGTAATGAAAACAGTGCCATTCAGGTGAAGTCAGATGACACAGGAATAAATCTTCCCCAAACCAGATTAGCCCAAACATTGACACAATCACTCCAGTGAAAATTTCCCAGGCCCCTTTCAGTAAAACGTGTGAATTTGACTTTCAGAAGCTTTGTTCTTATTCCAAGATGCTTATGAGTGGAGATTGATTAAATCCATGTTTTCCTTCCAAAGCCATTCTGGTTTCATACAACGTAAATACTTCTAGAAGGCCTGGACTTACTGAAATAGGGTTTCCTACAGAGTTGTGTCTCCTGTCTCCATTGCCTACTCTTACCTTAGCACTTTTTGTGTTTCATAGACACAGTTCTTCCCACTGTTACAGACAAGCTGGTATTTCTAAACAACTTGCATGCTGACCCCTTCCCACTCATTGCTCCATATGGGATAAGCTCTTGGTACCTGGGCAGGAGCATTAGAGGTTTATAGGACACAATATGAGTTTCCAGGCTATTTCCAATCCTCATCATGATCATAGAATCCCAGAATCCCAGACTGGTTTGGGCTGGAAGAGACCTTAAAGCTCATCCATTTCCAACCCCCTGCATACATCTGAACAAAAGCTGGCTAAAGATGCCACAGTTAAATGCATGGTTTTCCTATTAGTTTCCAATTTGGAAGAGCACCTAAAAAGCATGTAACTGATGAAAGGGAGGAATGTCAGGAGGAGAGCACACACACAGCTCGCTCTTTTTGCTGTTTCATTGCTCTGAAGCCACAAATGCCCCTCTCCATTCACTGTGGTCACTTTAGCTTAACTAGAACTAACTCCAATTACAGCGCATGAAAATCTGTCACTATTTTTGCCCCAGCATCTCTGCCCACTATAAGCCTATCAGTACCACAGGGGATTTCACCTGAAGACAAGTGGCTGAAAAACTGGCTTGAACTGTGGTGACTCTAGCCCAGAGCAACCATGTGCACTGATGAAACGATACGTCTTAGCCAGGAGACAATAACAGCTTAATACATCTAAGCCAGGAGACAGTAACTAATGGCTTATCTGGGAGCAAGGTCTGCATAGGGGAGTTACAGAAAGCCCTTGGTGTTAGAAAGCTGTTAGTATTGAGAAGCCCCACTCATTTCAAAACTGAACTTACCTCCTATGAACAAAGGGAGGAGAGCAAAGCTGAGCTGCAGGGACTGAGTGATGCTCCTCTCCAGCCACGTCTGGAGCTTGGCTGCACGGTGCCTGGCATCCCTTCACAGCCGGGATGGAAGCTCAGTGATGGGGGAAGCATAAACACATGGGAACTCTGCTTTGGGAGGTGTAGGCTCTTATACTGTCCTTTCTGTTCAAAGAGAATGAGAGGCACACCATCAGGATGGGCTGGCCTTCAGGGCAAACCCTAACTAAGGATTGCTGTAGCTACAGTCATAGTTCAGTGATTGGAGCAGGAAGTCACAGCATGAATACAGGTTTTGGTCCTCATTGAACACACAGCCAGAGCATAATTTCAGTAGTTTTAATGGGATTTATGCTGAGCAGCCCCACATACTTTCTTCTGAACTTGTATTTGCATGCATCTGATTCAGCTGAGAAAATCTTTTTGCTTTAAATCCATTAGCGTTTTCCATTAGAAAGAGTAACCTCTATGTAACTATTTTGGAGGCAAGCTAATGGAGATTTTCTGATTACCCACTTACTGACTTATGAGACAATCTATGGCCATAGACTCAGCAGTCACACAGCTGCCTCCACCTATGTTATGCCCTAAAAGAAGAGGATGAAGTTTTAGGTTATTAGGAGTAATTACAACAGCTTACTGCATTTCAAAGTCAAAAAGGGAGCACAGAGCCACAACTCCACACTCCCTTCTCTACCCACTGTGACAGCAGCTAAACACTGGGGCCAACATCAGTGTTACAGCATGAAGCCAACCTGCCAAGCCTCAAGCAGAGCAGAAAAATCACTCTATTTTCCACCTCTTCCAAACTCCCTTGGCAGTACTGATGCATACCCTGCCTGCCACCCAGGTAAAGGTCTTGTGAGCTGAGTTATGTCCATATGATGGCATCCCAAGGGGAAAAAAGGGCACAACTAGAAGGAGCCATGTCTGAGCACCAACCTAAATGCCTGCAGGTTTCCTACTTTTCACTCTCCTCACCTTACTCCTAACCCTAACGGTAACCCTAAGCCTGGACCAAGATTTCTGCCCTGTGATGTGCTGAGCCCCTGGGTGCCAGTTGTGGGTGGGAGGCCTTGCAGGCAGGAAGCCTTTGCTCACACAACCAGGTCCACTTTGGAGACGATGTGTTTAAGAGACCCCATGCCCAGCTTGGTGGAAATACACATGTGGGTCAGTTTTGATTGTGCAGGCACTTGAGCGGGGGACCCAAGCATCACTTTCTTAGTAACATGCTACTTCCACTAGTTAGCAAAAAACCATTGCAAAGGCAAAAAGGGAAGGATGCACAAACTACCCTGGGCTTCTCCTCACTGTCCAGCACTCAGAGATCAAACTTAGAGATCATAAAGAAAAGCCTCCTTTCTGTTTCATTCCGAGCTTGCTACAAAAAGCCTTTTTCTCCTATTTTAGATACGTGAAACCCTGTTAGGATTTACAGACCTACAGCGAAGTAATCTAAATAAACCTCCCCACAGGGATCTGATGCTAACTAAGCATTAGGACAGGGAAGCACAGCACCTATTCTCCCGTTTGCTTGGCCCAGAGGTCCTGACTGCTGCACCGTTCTACCAATGCACTAACCTCCTCCCATCACTTTCTGATCCACACGGCGTGCACTGCATCCGCACCGAGCTCGGGGAAGCAGCCACGCTGTACCCACCATAGCTCTTCCCTGACATCGCCCAATAGGCAAAACCAACTTAAAAGCTGCCCAAGCGCATCGCCATCCCTCGCACCGCCGTACACGGTTCTCAGTTACAAAGCACACGGCGAGTACAAGCAGCAAAGGACCCCTCTCCACCAGCAGACACCGAGCGACAGCACAGCCACCAGGACACGCCGCTTTCCGAGCGCGGAGGCGGGTGCTGGTCCCGCAGGATGTGAGCTCACAGCACCGCCTCTTCCCCGTCCGCCTCCCGGTGCCGGTTCCGCCGTCCCGTCGCCGTTCCTCCTCGCTCCATCCCTCCTCGGAGCCGGGAGCGGGGGGGATCCCGTTGTGTCTGCGCTGGGGAGGGGGTACCGCGCCGGTGAGTGCTGCAGAGAGGGACCCGGCCCCGCGTGGTGTTGATGCGCAGGCAGCGCCATGGGGAACCAGCTGGCTGGCATCGCCCCTTCGCAGATCCTCTCGGTGGACAGCTACTTCTCGGACATCCACGACTTCGAGTACGACAAGAGCCTGGGGAGCACCCGCTTCTTCAAGGTCGCCCGAGCCAAGCACCGCGAGGGGCTGGTGGTCGTGAAGGTGTTTGCCATTCAGGACCCGACCTTACCGCTGACAAGCTACAAGCAGGAGCTGGAGGAGCTGAAGATAAGGCTGCACTCGGCGCAGAACTGCCTTCCCTTCCAGAAGGCCACCCTGACTGAAAAGGCTGCGATGCTTTTTAGGCAGTATGTGCGGGATAACCTTTATGATCGCATTAGTACAAGGCCGTTCCTGAACAACATCGAGAAAAGGTGGATTGCTTTCCAGATCCTTACTGCTGTGGACCAAGCACACAAATCTGGAGTCCGCCACGGGGACATTAAAACGGAGAACATAATGGTAACCAGCTGGAACTGGGTTCTTCTAACTGATTTTGCCAGTTTTAAACCAACTTATCTCCCTGAGGACAATCCTGCCGACTTCAATTATTTCTTTGACACATCACGGAGGAGGACGTGTTACATCGCTCCCGAGCGCTTCGTCGATGGCAGTATGTTTGCCACGGAGTTGGAAAACATGCGGGACCCTTCAACCCCTTTGGTGGACTTGGCAAACAGCAATCAGCGAACAAGAGGGGAGTTAAAACGTGCAATGGATATCTTTTCTGCAGGTACTTGGAGCCGTCAGGAGAGACCAGTCTGGTGTTTATGAGTGTGTCAGGGTGCAGACCCAACCCCAAACCCTCATTCACAGAGAAAGTACACAATCCAGTACACAATACATAAGTGCGTTGCTGTGTTGTCTAAGAAGGGACATTGCAAACTGTTCTGTTATGGTTCAGCTCTGCGCTGGGAAAGAGATGGTTCTGCAAGGCACAGACCATCACCACCCTGTGGCTGAGGTTGCAGGGATGCATAGTGTATGCCTCATGGGACCCAGGAAGAGGTTAGTTAGTGCTTCACCTAAGGTCTATCTGCCTGGGGACTGAGCCAGCTTTCAGTTTGGCAGTATTGGCTTTAGAAGGCCCTTCTCACTTCATTTCCCCCCCCAGGCAGGAAGCTGAATAACCAAATAAGCTCCTGGCGTACTCACACCCACAAATACTTGCTGTAGTCAGACTGTGGGGGGCTACCTTGGGTCTTGGGCTTGTCTTGAGCACTTAGAAAGCCCTAAGTTTGGTTGGGTTTTTTGTTTTGTTTTTCTGAAGGTGATTGGAAATCTGAATTTAAAGGTAACGGTTCCTTCATTTTGCAAGCTGCTCTTATGGCCAAGCTTCCAGGGCACTGATAAAGCAAGATGCTGACTGTTGGGAGCAAACTGCAGGATGGGACCTCTGAAGAGAGCACGTATCATGTACATGATGGGAGGGCTGTGTTTGGGAGTCATGTTTCTTACACGCTTGTGTCAGTGAATAGATGCTGTCTCTCAGCATCACTGTGGAAGCAAGGGGGTGTTTCTTTACCTGCTGGAAAAGGGCGGTTTAGCTGTGACCTACTGCCTGCTCTGTTCTGAATTACTGGTGCTCTTCTGCCACGTGACAGTGATGTAGGTTCCTTTTCTGGTGGTGTGTTTTCCAGCTGGCCGGTGGCTGCAGGCACTGCCCTGTGTTTCCTAACCACAAACTCCTCTGCTATTGGCATGTTTGAAATAAGATACTGAGGAGGTATTTCAGGGATCAAGCGTAATAAACAGTTTTTAGACCTTGAGGTGTTATCTCCTCTCTGCAATTTGGCAACTCATTTGCCTTATTTTTAATCAAGTCACGTAGCCTTTATTCTTGTCTGCACATAGAAAGCAACACTAAAGCGTTTATAATCCTCTGACATCTTTGCCTTTTGGGGTTTTGTTTCGTTCCTCAGGCTGTGTAATAGCAGAACTCTTCACAGAAGGGGTACCCTTGTTTGATTTATCTCAGCTTTTGGCTTACAGAAATGGCCTCTTTTCCCCCGATCAAGTCTTAAGCAAAATTGAAGACCGCAGTATCAAAGAACTGGTAAGGATGGACTACAGCTTTGGAATTATTTCTGTGGTCTGTTTGTAGCTTTTCCACCTATTCTGGTGACAAAGTGCTTATTGCTTGGGTTTGGGGGTTGGTTATTTTGTGTTACAAACGTTTAAGCCTTTAATCTTTTCTCTCCCGCTCCCTCCTGCTCCTGCCTTTCCCAAGGTCACTCAGATGGTCCATCGTGAGCCAGATAAACGTTTAGCAGCTGAAGATTATTTGAAACAGCAACGTAACAATGCGTTTCCTGAGATATTTTACACCTTCCTTCAGCCTTACATGGCCCAGTTTGCCAAGGAGACGTTTGTATCAGCAGATGAGCGTATCTTGGTCATACGTAAGGATCTGGACAACATCGTTCACAATCTCTGCGGCCACGATCGCACAGAGAAAGCTGAGGGAGAGACAAAAGAGAATGGGTTGGTTATTCTAGTGTCTGTGATAACCTCCTGTTTACAGACTCTCAAATACTGTGACTCAAAACTGGCTGCTTTGGAACTGATCCTTCATTTAGCACCACGATTAAGCGTAGAGATTCTTCTGGATCGTATTACTCCTTATCTGTTACATTTCAGCAATGACTCTGTGCCCAGGGTGAGGGCAGAATCCGTGAGGACACTGACTAAAGTTCTTGCTCTTGTCAAAGAGGTGCCACGCAATGATATTAACATCTACCCAGAATACATTCTGCCAGGTATTGCACATTTGGCCCAGGATGAAGCCACCATCGTCAGACTTGCGTATGCTGGTAAGAGGAAATCCAGTCAAAACTCCGAATCTTGAGCTTTTCTCTAGGTCCTTAACTGTTTTCTCCTCTGCTCAAATCATCACATAGCTTGCTGGTTTTGGTTCAGTACATCTCCCCAGAAGTCTCAGTAATGGCTGCAGGTAAAGACACCCTTACTCACTTAAGGTTGGTGGTGGCAACTAAATAGGTAATGAGTTGAACACTTAACAGGTGACTTTCCAGTGTAGATGTGTACCCAAACTAAATAACAGTATTTTAAGTAGTTGACAAAATGTGTTTGGTTTCTGCTAGGTGAGTAAACGTTTTTGTTGTGGCTTGGGTTTTTGAATTAACATTTAGTCTTCACTCTAGTTTTGCACATAGAAACAACTTGCACAATGTGTACATGTGCTTTGGGCTAGGGCCTGGGTATAGCACGCAGTAGGTCTGCCTACAGATAAAGAAAGGGTGAGAATTTAGGGAAGCAGCCCTGGCTTTATTCCCTGGATAAGCAAGAGCATAATGAAGAAGTCTTTATGGGGCTAATTATGTGAACAGGGCTTTCTGAGCTTGCCCACCCTTTGCTGCTTTTATTAGTTAATGTCGGTTGACATTTCATTAGCTCACATTGTTTGCTTAGAGTGGCCTGATTGAACTGAATACATGTGATTAATTTAAATCATCTATGTGCTGGCATGCTTCAGTTATTTTCCCCCCCAAAGAAATTTGATATTCGGGGGCTGAAATTACAGCATCTGCTATGTAATAGACTGACTTATGCCATAGCAGATGTTTTCTTCATACGTTACTCAGATATGAGTTACGCCTGGTTTAGAAAGAAGCTTTATAGTTATGCCCATATTTGTTATTTATCCTGTACCTCTATTTGCCATGACTGGCATATTTTTAAGTGTGTTGCTTCATTGTTTGGTTGAGGTTTTTCGTTTTGCTTTGGTTTGGGTTTTTTTTCCCCCAAAAAACATAAAGGCAGAATCCAGTTGAAAATGTCTCAGGTGATGTTTTTCTTTTGTTCATTAAGCTGATGAAGCTACTGCTAAAAGTGATTATTGAAGACAGTGTATGGTTAATGAATAGAACCGATTGCTTCTGATCACTTTGATCTTCCATGTTTATGTCTTTCTGAAAGAGCCATATTTTTATGTCTCACTTTTATTTGTAGATTAAAAAAAGAATCTTCTAAAGTTGTAGTATATTCATAATGAATTTTTAAATTAAGTACTATCAAGCTGAAGTTGTTAAATAAGCTGAAATGGAAGAAACAAAATGCAGTCTTTTAGGTAAGTGTAAAAATGCTACAGATCTCAGTACCCATAGACTGCAGTTGCATCTGCTTACACAGAGATTCTCTCTCTGCGTTCAGTGGTTTGACTTCGTTTTCAAACCCAGAGCAACTACAGTATTTGCACTTTGAAAGGGCTGTTTGAACTGTAGATAGTCAGGTCTGCTTAAGCCGCCTTAATTTCAAATAGCTTTTCTTTTAAGAAAGCAATTTAAATTTCAAATATATATATATGCTTAAAGGTAGCCTAATACTTGAGTTAACTTGCGTTCCTATAGGACACTTTTTGGAAGTGCTCAGACTGGTGACTTGCAGCATTTGATCTGAGCTGTGGTCAGGCTCCATTGGCATGCTGCTGTTGTCTTGGACGACACTCAGAACGACTTCTGTCTCAATGAGCTTATTCCTGTGCCAGCACTGGACTGACCCATATAATATAACCTGAGTTGCTTCAGTAGATTCCAAACAGTGCAGAACAATGCCAAATCGCATGAAGAGGTATGGGGACAAATGTGTTAAAACCAGAATCCAGCCCTCAAGGGTAAGCCTGTTGTTATTCCTTAGGATATATATCCTAGCATGGTGGTTTGTTTTGCTCTTTTGTTGCAGTCTACCACATGGGCATGTTAATTGAATTAATTGGCCTTTAAATTCTATCAAGTTATTTTGTCATTAGCCTGAGATTAGGTGGCATTTAGGGCTAGTTCTAGAAGACTGAAGTGAGTCCTTGTTACACTTGTTATCCTTTCCACTTGTTTACATGACAAAAGTACTGTGTAATTTGAAGTACTTGGCAGTTTTGCTGGAGTCTGGATCAACAGAAGTACATTGACCAAAGCATGTCCTGTGATGTTGTGTGATTTAAATCCCATTTGCCCATTATGACCAGTATTGTCAGTGGTTATGATCTCACATGAGAAGGATCATCAGACTTGATGTAAATTGGCAAAGTAGACCAATTCTTAACCAAAGTATTTTCCTTTGCAGAAAACATAGCCTTGTTGGCAGAAACAGCTCTGAGATTTCTGGAGTTAGTACAGCTGAAAAATCTAAATATGGAAAATGAACCAAACAGTGAAGAGACGGATGAAACATCTCACCCTAGTGATAACTATGACACAGGTAATGTTGCTTCTAATGTCACTTACCTGTTATAATAGCAAATCATGGGCTAAAACTCCTAGTTAGTGCTGATCTTCCTCACGTCTTAAAGTCTACCCTTCGTATTAAATGGGGAGAATGCTTTGTCTTGACCAGCGTTGAAGCATGTGTGTTACAGTTTCACACAGAAAAAGACACCTCTGTTCTGAACATTGTGCAAGACAAAAACCGATACAAATGAGCACGTTTTTCCTCTCCAGAAGTTCTCAAGGTATTTGTGATGCTGGCTGCCTGTTTCATATCCAGCTTTACTCATTTACTCCCGTAAACAAGTCAGCTGCAATGGCTGTATTCCAAATACTGCTTCCATTGAAATGGCAAGCAGTGTTAGCTTTGAAAAGCCTGTTGAATTCTGCCACAGTCATAGTAGTGTATTTTGCAGTCATTCTTCCCTTTCTGTTCTTATGCCTGGCAATTCCTGTCTCTCTTTTTGCGTGAAGGTGTTGAATGTATGGATGCTATTGGGCAGTATCACTGCTATCTGTGCTCCTCTGTGTCCCAGAGAATGAGTTACAATCCTAAGGATGGCTTTTCTTTTTGTTTCCCTTGGGAGGGAGAGATGTTAGTAAGTGACCTGGGTGTCAGCTGCAGTGCCATTTAGTGGTCCATGGCTTTCTAGAACAATGCTGGGTCAGTCTTCTAAGCTGGGAAGAATGTGTGGTTTAAGAATTGTCATTTATCTTTTGGGTTAAGTAGATCAGACCATGACTTGTAATTGGTAAACATGCCACAAATGTTCCATCTGGTAGAGCAAAAGGCATGTTTCAGTTATTTCTGAACTAGTTGCAGGATGCCAATTTACAAAAAAAGAAAAACGAAAACCAAACATAAAAGAAACCCCTTTAAGTTCTTCACATAAGGCAGGGGATGCTCAGAATTGCTGCAGAGTTACGAGAGGAAAACCCGTCATACAGGCTGTGTTTTTAAGCAATTCTGTCCCCTATCCCCCTCAAAATATCCCAGTCATGAAAGAAGTAACACGAGGAAGAAAGGAGTTAGGGTACTTCTATTTGCTTTACCCTTTTAGAAACCAAGCATGAGAAATTTGAACCCAAAAGGCAACTTTACATCAGGACAGAGAGAGTCCTGATAAAAAGCCAATTAGCTGATCATCTGACTGCAGGCAACCCATAATCACCCCTGCAAAACTGGGACAGCTGTGTTTGAGAACCTCCTTGCACAGCTGTCAGTAATAGCCAGTGCATTAACAGTTCTGGGTTCTCCTTGTAATAGAAATGTTTTCTTAGTTGCATCATGGAGTAGAAGCGATGAGCAAAGTCATCTTCAAGTTTTTCATTGGTATTGTTAGGGTGGCTGCTGATACTTAATGAAATTGGAAGTTCTTGCTTTTTCAAGTGTTGTTTATTCCTCTCTGCATCCTTAATGAAGCCAACCTATTTACCTAATACAAAATATACTCTTGATCTGTTATCAGTTCACAAATTTTGAGACTGATAAACATATCGCAACAGACTTGACTTGAAGTATGTTGTTGGCTGTGGTAGCATTATCACTGACTCATTCTGATGCTTCTTCACATCTGCCTTTCACCCATATACATAAAACGAGCTGGATCATCTTAGTTGAAGTACAACGGTTTTAGAATGTATGGATCTGGTAAGAATGTCTTACGTTTCTATCCTTTCTTGCTTTGCCACCACCTCATGCTTAGTCTGAGGTCTGTGGGGAACCAGGTGTTGAAATTGTTGAGGTTCTCTGGTGTTGTCCATCTTGCTGACTTGGGTGTTTTTCAGTGTAATTCCTTCAGCACTTATTGTTTCTCTCCAACCCAAATGCACACCCTGTTGTCTCATGCAGAGTTGCAAGCCTTGCATGAAATGGTCCAGCAGAAGGTTGTGACGTTGCTAAGTGACCCGGAGAATATAGTGAAGCAAACACTGATGGAAAATGGAATAACACGTCTCTGTGTCTTTTTTGGGCGTCAGAAAGCCAATGATGTTCTTCTGTCTCATATGATCACTTTCTTAAACGATAAGAATGACTGGCATCTTCGAGGAGCTTTCTTTGACAGTATCGTTGGTAAGTGTTTGGTTTCAGCCGAACAAAGCAGAGAGATAATAATGTCAATTTCTGCATATGGTGAGAACTGTTGCAGTCATACAGAAGTCCTTTCTTATGAAGTTTACTACAATTTATAGGAAGATACTTTGCTGAGTTATTGGGTGCAAATGTTTCTTTAGGGAGCAAAGATAAATATCTGAACTAAAAGAATATATTTGTATTTACATTATTTTAGTACAAATGAGACTGAGACATTTAAGTCTGGGTAAGATTAATGTAAAATAAACTTTAAATGCTGAGCGGTGTTTTGGGTCTTTTTTTTTTTTTTTGACTTTACTATATTTTTTTGAGTCTTTGCTAAAGCCACTAACTCAAAAAGCTGAATTATGACAAGTAAATACGAAGACTCCTGCAAGCTGTGTGGTCAATGCATCACTTCATGTGTGCATGGTACCAACAACTTCAGTTGATCTGTTCATATGATGAAAACTATGCATTGTTGTAGGTTTAAATTATAATGGGATTTTTTTCAGTGCCTTAACACCTCACTTTAAAGAGTCCTGTGAGCTCAGAAAACTTACCAAGTCTAAAATCTTCCCAGTGCTGACATCAGATTTTAAGTATATGTACCGTTCTGTGCGTGTTGGAAACTGTTCCGACTGATGCTGAGAGTCAGTCCTCGGGATTTGTGGGTCAAGAAAAGTTTCCCATTGCAGCACCTGAGAGGAAAATGGTATGTCAGGTGTACAGCAAGAAAAGTGAGCATGATCAGACTTCAAGTAGGGCCACTATGGTAGGCATACGTTCCATGATGCCTAGAAACCACAAAATGCTGCGCTGGCAAACCCTGCCAAGATGTGATGCTAGTAACTTGTTGGAATTTGTTTAGAAGGAGCAGTGGGGTTGCCAAAGCACAGGTCAGTGTACTGGCTTGCAAAAGACATGTGGAGAGATGTGAGACAATTAAGTGTAAGCAGCAAGACATGTAACCTGTATTTTTAACACCTCCTCTCTCAGTTTCTATTCAAAACCTCCACAGAAGAATTCAGGTGAAGTTCAAAAGTTGTATTTTTGTTTTACACTGCTTTACTTGAAGCTTTTGCACATCTTTAAAACTGAGCTATGATGTGCTTTAAGTATGTGCAGGCACTGCTGCCTGTGGCTGTGGGCAGATGCCCTTCTGTAGAAGTGCCACCAAGGGGATTTCTTACTTGTGCTCTTTCTCCCTTCTTCCTCTCTTCGTTTTGGCACTGGTTGCAAAGCCCAGAATTAATACATGAGCAAGTATATGGATTATTACCTTATTAGAGTAAAAGTGATAAAGTTATTTTATGTTTAATCTTGATTCTAATGGGAAGATGTAGTGTTCTCTGGTAACTATCAACCCAAGTAACTGGACTAGAAGCAGAGGCAGTTACAGTCTGTGCTGAGTACCACATACAACAATAGCATCAATAAGCTCAAGCTGTCCATGGAAAACTTTTTCATTACTCTTGAGAATGATCAGAGGACTTGCCCAGTTGTTTGTGGTAAGAGATGTTACCTTGATGGATATCCAATAAGGTCCATCTTCCTGACTCACCAGAGATAATTAGTGTAGATGGATTATCTAATCCAAACAAGCAGTTCCAGATGGCAGTCTCCTGTGGCCAATGGCTGGTTTTCACATAGGAAAGGAAGAATAGGAAAGCAGTTTATTTTACTGTGATGCAATTGATAAATGTTTGTCCAGCAGCTTTGAAGGAAATACTTTTGTTTTGCTTTTGATCTTGGCTTCTAAGATTTTGAATTCCAATTTAGAATTGGATTTATTTTTGACAGTAGGGCCAAGGTGGCTTCCTGTTGGCAAATGATTTGAGAGTATTTAACTAAATGGCAAATCTTGCAGCCACTTGAGGCTGGGAAATATTCAGAAGATTGTTCTAAGATTTCCTTTTTGCCTATTAGTGATTCTGTCTTTTGTGACTATGTGAATGTCTGTGCTTATAGACTTCCCTTGCTGATAATCAGTCCAAGTCTTCAGACTTTTCAAGAATCTGAATGATACAACCACTGCTAAGTTAATCCTGCTAACAGAACCATTCATTGTTGCTTACTTGTCATTTCCATGTACAAATGAGGCACTAGCACCCCTTAGGAGCATTGCTGGTTTTGCCTTTCTGGTGCAGACTTCTGCTGGCCAGCTGTGTGCTGACATCTATGACTGGCATCTGGAAGGACCTCCACAGGCACAGGGATCTGCTTTTATCAAGCAGTTTTCAGAATGCTGCTCTAACTTTGAATGGAAAGAAGCTTCTTTTTATTTCCTAATGACTAATAATCTATTTTGACCCGTCTCTGTGGGATAGCTATTTTAAACTCTGGTGAGGAATGGCAAGGAAGTGCTACTTTGGATATTTATGTTTTCGTTTTATGTTTCAGGTGTTGCTGCTTATGTTGGCTGGCAAAGCTCATCAATACTGAAACCTCTGCTTCAACAAGGTCTCAGTGATGCTGAAGAATTTGTCATTTATAAAGCCCTCAATGCTCTCACTTGTATGTGCCAGTTGGGGCTCTTGCAAAAGCCCCATATTTATGAGTTTGCTTGTGATATCGGTGAGTTGGAGAACTGGAGAATGGATTGCTTTTCCTAGTTAGGAGAAGAAATCTTCATGTTATAAGATTCATAGAAATCTTAGTCTTCCATAAAGCTTCAGTGTCAGCTTAGCTGTCCAACATATACATACCAGTAGTACTGGTTTAGGATCTACACAAAACTGTGTGAATGAACTATTGCTAGTCAGAGCACGTGAGCACTCAGAACTCTTAAAATATTAATTTTGGTGAAGAAATTAGAAGCAGCTTCTCTGATTTTATATAGGACAGATGCAAACAACATTTAGTCCAAAAGCTTTCTGCCTTAAGATCTTCCCTGCTTTTCCTTACAACCTCCTATAAAGAAAAACTCCTGGTTACTCCTGGAAGTTGATCGGGCCCATAACTGGCAAAGTGTTAGCCATCAGCCTTTGGGGAAGGGGGGAATCCAGTCCTTCAGACAATAAGTGATCCTTTCTCATCCTATTTCTAACACCATGAAACCTCATTTAACTCAATAGGATCTTGAATAGAGTTGGTCTTCTTCCTCATTAGACTTACAAATTTAATTTAGATGTGCTCAAGATTTACCAGATATGGAAAAGAAAGTACCAATTGATCTTTTGAGATGTGGTCTGCTTCTTCCTAATGTTACTGCTTTTCAAATGCCATAACATTATGGGGCAGATAGTCTGACTGTACCTCATGACTAGGTACAGTCCTTTGATTGCAACTTAGAACCTACATAGAGATACAAGAGGTAGATTTCTGAGTCTGATAATATAATTAGTGACTAATCAAGGCAGAGAGGGGAAGAAGGAAAGAATAAAGATTTACCTAAAAATACAAAAGAATAAAAATAATCACTGGTATTGGGATTATCCATAGTAGCCCAGAATAAGGTTGAGACCTGGTTTTGGATTAGTCTCCTTTGCAAACCTGGAGTTGACAATGGGGAATTGAAATGAATAAATAGGAAAAACATGCTTTTGGGCAACAGCAAGGAAGCAGAGCAGCATGGACACAGTGAAGTCCATGAAATAGTTTTCTCAGTATGATTGTTTTAATCTTGGTGCTCTGAAGGAAGGTTCAGTTTAGGGATAATTCTAGAGGAAGGAAATGGCATTGCAGGCTGCGGTATACAAGATGATTCCCTCTTTTTAATATGAGTGATGTGTTTTAACAGCCTATTACTTTTTTTTTCAGCACCTTTCCTGTGTCATCCTAATCTTTGGATATGCTATGGTGCAGTTGGATTTATCACTGTGGTAGCACAGTATTTGAATATTGCTGATGTCTACTGCAAGCTAATGCCATACCTCCATCCCTTTATCACACAACCAATAATACAGGTAATAATTCAAATACTATTAAAGTGAATATATCTTGGCTAGTCATAACTCCTTGGGCATAGCCCTGGCTAAAGATTAGTCCAAAATTAGGGTTTTTTTCAAGTAAGGTTAGAAGTAGTATTTTTGGAGCTCATCTGGCAGATGTTGCCAGAATGGCCATTGCCATTTGTGTTTGAAAGGCCGTTGCCTCAAATTTGTTGCAAGTTGCAGAACATTTCAGAGAGCTTAAAGTCAACAAGTGTGTCTTTGGTTCAAGCCCTTCTCTGCCTTGTTTACAAACTCTTGCAATCTTGTGCTAGTTTATAGGAGTCTAAAAGTCTGTGTTTTCTGTGGTTTATGCTTTCCATCTACAAGACCAAGTATTCCAGCCCTGTCCTGCTAGCACATTTGACTGTGGGCCTGACCCTCTGAAAACATGGGCAGTCTGTTAGGCGGCAGTTACCATACTTGTGACCTCAGCAGTGCTACTGCCAGGGGCAAGGGCAGAATGTTCAGCATAAATGAGTTAAGTAATTTCATAACAGCACATGTCTGGGAATGACCTGCATGATGCTGGTAACATGTTCATATTTGTATCCTATTGCAAATAACTTTAGGACCTTTAGAATGCATCTTTCAGGAGTTTAAATAAATAAGAAACAGATGCAGTACTTAAACACACGATACACTTTTCAGCATAACATTTTCTTGTAAGCCACTAAAAGAATACTTTTTCCTCATTTACATCTCCCTAGACACCTTGTGCAGTGTTTTGGACATTGGTTGGTGAATCTCTGTCTTGTTCACTTGCTGCTTCGTTTTAGTATGCGAGTCTTTTCTTTACTATACAACACTAAATATAGTAAGCAAGTGGGGGGTAATATTGAGTTGAATCATAATAAAGTCCTCCCTTTGGACTCGTTTTGAAGTTGTTTTTCATGTAGATGCTCAGCTATGAGATGCATGTTGGAGGAATGAGGTCTTCTGACACTGATGTGAAGAAACAATTGCAATCCCAACCCCATCATCCCCCATTAATTATTTTGAGTATTCCAACCTTTGTACAAGCATTTATGTCACAATTTTGAGCCTAATTAGGCTCAGTCCATTTAAATGTGGGACTGTAACTGGGGATCTATTTCATGAATATGGCTTGCCTTCCTCCCGCCATCTCAAGACCTATTCTTGAAACAGCAAAGACCGAGTACTAAAAAGTATAAACTCGAACGTAGCAGCTGCAAGTAACATGGATTGTTTGCAAGATTTTGTTTGTTCAGACACATTAGGGAAGGGATTCAGAGCAGCCCTGCAGAGAAGGACTTGGGGGTGTTGGTCGATGAGAAAATGAACATAAGCCAGCAGTGTGCACTTGCAGCCCAGAAAGCCAACTGTATCCTGGGCTGCATCAAAAGG
>JASSUY010018885.1:0-33412 GCA_032466535.1 Forpus xanthops | reverse complement strand
TCCTGTAAGGGTGGTGAGGCACTGGAATGGGTTGCCCAGGGAAGTTGTGAGTGCTCCATCGCTGGCAGTGTTCAAGGTTGGGTTGGACATAGCCTTGTGTGGCATGGTTTGGTGGGAGGTGTCCTTGCCCATAGGAGGGGGGTTGGAACTAGATGTTCTTAAGGTCCTTTCCAACCCTAATTATTCTATGATTCTATGTCTGCCTAAAATTACCAAAGTCCATTTTTAATATTTAAGACATATGTAATACAGCGGCACACATTGTTCGCAGTAGTTCCAGTGCCTACCTAAAAGGGATTCTGAGAAATGTTACCTGTGGTGCAGAATTTCCTGAAGTATTCTTGTGAAAGCAAAGAGAACATTTAAACAGCCTTAGCAGGCAACTGGAAAGGCTGCCTATACCAAAGTGCATTGGATAACCTTTGAAAAAGTCAAGAAAATAGTGTGAAATATTAGATATTTTTTTAATTCTCGTCTGCAGGCCAATTGACTCTTGGCAGTTGGAGGTCTTTTTTGAAGTGATGTATATAGCACACAAACCTGTCATCTTAGCTTCCAAGCAAGTACATAGAAGAGACTGGGGCCAGCTAAAGGTCACAAAAAATACCAACTTCCCTTTCTATGCAAAGAAGTTGAAAGCAGCAACCCTATCCAACTTGCAGGAGAGAGGTACAGAGTCTGAATCTTACTTGATGTTAGTATTCTGCTCAGCTGAGATTAACTAGCTGCCACAGGTTTCTTTTGAAGGTTAGGATGAAGCTGCAGGAATGCTTATTTCTAGTCAGAGAATGTTCTTGGGAGCTCAGAGTGAGGTCAGAAAGTTGTATTTCATCAATGTCAACTCTCATGAAATTTACAACTGTCCTGCTTCCTTCAATTTGACCATGAGTACCTGACTGAGAAACATCCTTCAGATCTGGGGTATGTTTAGCAGTATTATGATGTGTTCAGTGCTGTAGTGCCTGTGCGTGGTCTTTGCACAGGTGATGCTCTTGCCATTCTTGTTTTTCAGTTGATACTTAAATGCCTTCTCTCTTCCTTTTTGCTTAGCTGCTTCCAAGCATAGGCAGCTACTTGCTACTGAAATCTGTGGGAATGACCATAATGAAAAAGGGAGTGTTAATTATCAAGGTCACCTCTGTGAGAAAAATGAATCTGCCAGAACTACCATCCCTAGCTGGATCCTGTACTTCAGGGTTTTACTATTGTTCATTCAGAAATGCACTGCTTGGGGTTCCTTTCCGGCAAAAGGGCTACCAAATGGCTATTTTCTTACCACCTTAACATTGGCCATGAGGAGCTACCAGCTGCAGTGCCAGGTGCCAGCACTTCTAGTGTGCAAGTTCAGCCCTAGCAGATGCTCTTTTCAAAATGAAGATTTCCAGTCTTTCAGGCATGGGAATTGTGCATGAAGAGTGCATCCTGTGCATGGGATGGTACTTCAGTGATTGTAAGGCAAGAAAGTTACTTTCCCATGTCTCCCATTCTGATGTCCCCTGTTCCCATGCTGGCATCTTGCAAAAGTAGGGTATCTTCTAAAAGTAACTCATCCCTCTGCTTTGTGTTTTAGGAAGGTGCTTGTCAAGTGTCTTCTGGGAAGAGCATGAGTCACATGTTCTCTCCTGTGCCCTTCTCGCATATTTGTTCAGTCAGCAGGCTCTGTTAGCCTGGGCTGCTGCTGTTTCTGCTTATCACCTAGTGAGCAGGCTTGAATTTGTTCTTCAATGGTTTATTGTGGTATCCTGGGGGTGGTAGTGGATATTATCAGCCTGCTGCTCTGCTGCATCTCTGTGGTTGTAAACTGTCCTCTGGACTGAAGACTGAGCTGATGCAAGGTAGTAATTCTGCTGCTTACCTGTAATCTGAAGTCAAGATTGTGGGCATGATAACAAGGTGCATATTCCTTGTCCCTTTTATTCAATGAGTTTATTTTCACCAGATTGAAAGCTTACTGACCTTTTCCTAGCAGGTGGTGTTTCCCTTCATTCCTTTATTTGCAGGAACCCCCACAGGAGCTTGAGGAACAGCAGTAAATGTGTGAAAGGAGCTGGAGGTCACGTCACTGGGCATGTCACATGTATGAGAGGGAGCCTCATGCAGTATATCTACTTGCATCAAAATTAGATGCTGGTAGTTTGAATCGTTAGCCTCTGAAAAGTAATAGAAATGGTATGTGTGGTGGTGGTGTGTTATTGTTCTGCTGGCTTTGAATGGTTTGGGTCAGATTCTGTGAGGCCATTCCTGGCTCCTAACAAAGTTCCCTGTCCCTTCCTGAGGCTACAGTCTTCTGCGTGTAACTGCAGAAGAATTCCGGCAGGAAGGAGTAAGGGGAAGAGGGTGAATTAAATTTACCCTTTGCTTTCCAGGTCTGTTGAGAGTGGAAAAACAGGATTGTATTTCTGACTTGCTCTTTGCCTACACTTTTTGTCTTTGGTCTTGTCAGAGCTTTCCATTTTGGAAGAACAGTGGAATTTATTTATAAGTAAGTAAATATTTACCTTGAAGCATATACTTCTTGCTTTCTTTTTCCCAAGAAAAAGATATGCTATAACCACAGTGAGTGAGCTTCACACTCTGCCCTGATGGGAGCCTTGTGACCAGCCACCAATAAGATTTTAATCCCATTCCAGTCCTTTTTGCCAGGATTTGAGGATTTCTGTACTCTCTTCACAGCTAGGGCTCATTGTTAATAGATTTAGGTAAATAAACCAAAGTCTTGTTTATATGTGAAGAAAATAAAGCCAACCTAGGAATGGTGAGGAAGCCATAGTGCTAGAGGAGATATTAATATCTTTATCCTTTCTCTAGTAAATAAGTGATTTAAAGAGTTGGACAGATGATTTCTGAAACTGGATAGAGTGACTGGGAATTTCTAAATTAGATTAGAGATTTTTGCTACTTATAAAAGATTCTATTTCTGACTTTTTGGCTCAATAACGGGTATAATGAAGGAGACAAGGTAGTTGTACAGAGGGAGATATTCTGTGGGAGTTTTCTGAAGGAATAACATTCAGACTCTTTCTTCCTTTGAAAATTTATGCAAATACTTTGATACATTTTTATACTGTACTCTTTCCTGTATTTGACGCAATTGTACCTGGTTGCATCTTCTGCTTAAATCTGTTTAAAAAGTATTTCTGGAAAAGGTTTTTGTAAACTTAGCACAATGGAATTTTGTTTCAGGGTTTGTTTCTTAACTTTCATTATCATGTAATTGCATTGAAGTATGGCTGCCTGCTAAGTCCTGTAGCCTGCTCAAATGATCCATAGGATTTCCTGGCACCAGAATTGTGTGCAGTCTTTTAGAGGCTGTCAGGCTGCCCCTGAAGGCCTTTCTCTCCATCCTTTGAAATGCTGAAACATTCAGTTGTCACTGCTGCAGGCAGGATGCCGTTCTGGATGGACCTGAGTCTGATCTAGTCTGGCAATTCTTGTCACTTTACAACTTTCTATTTCTTCTAGCGGTTTAACGTGCCCATGTTTTGTTGTTATGTATGTACATGTGTGCTGTTGGATTGTACTTGGAAATGTATAAGGTATTGTCTGTCAACTTTTCTTTCTAACCCCTTATAAAAAACAAATCAAACATTTTTCTTCTGTGGCTTAGGCTTATGGAAGTGCTCCAGCTTACATCTAGGCTGCACACCTGTAAATCACACTGACTTCAGTGAATATCAGAATCTCTACATTTAGATTATAGATTTTTAAACTTTCACTTCTTCAGGAAGAAAACAGAATGGGGGGGATGTATGGTATTGTGTTAATGCAGTTACAATTATAGCATCCGCATCTCAAGGGGTATGTGTCAAACACAATACTTTGTTAACTTAAAAAGACTTTAAAATGTTATTTCCTGTCTGTTACTGAACAGCTAGAAAGCAAAGATCTTTGAGAATAATTTTATTTTCTCCTTAATGTGCCTTACTGCAGCTGCTTGCAACCTCTCATTGTAGTGCTGCCATCATTCATAGTACTTGTCACCAAAGAAAGCATTATGGTTTTTTAAGGTCTTGATAGTGTTGTTATTGAGTATCTTCAAATTGCTAGTTGAATTTGACAGACTTAGGAAATGTGCCAGAGGGTAAAACAAACATCGCTCCCATTGTTGCATGTGGCAGCTGAAGTGGCATTGAAGAGGTTTGTGAAGAATGCCACCCTGTCCCTTGGCTAGCTTCCAGCCTCCCCCCTTCCCTGTGGAAGTGAAAACCTATGAAAGGAGCTATATGTTATGTTATGCCAGACTTCTTTTTTTAAGGGAGCAGTAAGGTTTTGAAAGAGATATGTGGTTCTGATACCTGTACTTTCTCTCTTACAGTATCTATTGATGGGATGGCCCAATTCTGATGTTAGAACTCCCATTTTTGATGGTGTTATAATTTCTATTAGCCTCATTGTGGAGGCATTCAGGTAATGTCTGTTCTTAGAGACAGAGTCGTAGCTGTCTCTGGTTAACTTTTTGTTAATTTAATAAAAAGTGGTTTCTTCTTGATTTAATCTAAAGCTTGTCAGGATGCACACAATTTTTTTTGTCATGTTCAGTTGACATGAAAAATCTGCTAAGACCTAAGCAGTTTTGCAGCAAATCCAAAAGTCCAGGGCTAATAGTAAGAGCATTGATTAAATGCTATGGAGAGAAAAGTTCTTAGGTTTTTTTTTTTGCATTTATAGAGTGTAAACTATTTCTACTACTCTTCCTAGTAACTGCAAAATTTTTCCAAACTTGTCTTGGTGATACAAGTTCTGAATCTCATATGCTGATGCTCAATTTTTTATCTTTAACAGAAACTGAGAGTACACTGAGTTGTATATGAATTCATTTTGGATAGTTGTAGTGAGACAAGGGGAACGTGGACATCTTCCTTGCCCTTTTCTTCCACCAATGCACGACATAGCCCAGGCTTCCTCAAGTGATGAGGATCATGCATCTGTTGTTGCTCACTTAGCCTTAGGATTTCAGCTCCAGCATTAAAGTGGCCTAATACTAACTTCTGTATTTGTTACATTATTTTTGTTCTTGGAACATCCTTTTGGAGAAGCAGAAAAATGTTTTGATGGGAGAATAAAGTATTATACAGGAATAGGGAGCTAAAAAAAATACCCAACATTTTTTTTTTTTTTTTTTTTTTTTTTTGTGGGTTTTAAGGTGGCTTGTTTGGTTTTGTTAGTTTTAAACTATGAGGGCATATTGGTATTTTACTATTTTAACTGTAAGAAGGCTACTTCAGTCTGCTTCAGATGTGCTGTCCATAAAATGAGTATATCATTTACCAAACTACAGTCTTTGGAGTTTTAATAGAAAACTGTATACCCTGCTGAGCTGTTACTGTGATTGGAACTTCGGAGTTGTAAAGTGTTGCTATCAATAAATGCTGACGTTTTAATTTTCATGGTTTTATGGAAAAGTTGTCCTCATGTAACTTTATGTATTATAGTTATATTTCTGAAAGCTATAAGGCCTGTAGTTTAAGCTGTTCTCATCAGACTGTATAGGCAGCAAGACAGTGGCAGTAATGATAGCTTGTGTCTTGGAAAAATAGATAAAGGAACTGCCTTTTTTTTTTTTTTTTCTCTATCATGTAGGTTATTATAAAGTTATTTTCTGTAGTGGCAGTTACTGGACAGAGTGACCTTTACCAACTTATGACATTGATGTAGTAGAAGGGATGTTTTTCCACTTGACCTTTATGCAGTGCGTTGGCTTGTCCTGTAGCACCAGATGAGTTGTAATTGACAGATTTGATGGAACACTAACTTGACAAGAGCTTATTGTTTGGAAGAAGATATGTGTTGAAACGTGAAGCCTTTAGTAAAGAACATGATAAAAGCTATTTTATATCTTCCATCACTAAGGAAGAACTTGCTTAGAAATGATCACTGCCTAAATTGCAATTTGAGCACTGATGAACTGGAATTCTAGCAAGCCAGCCATCAGATAGTGTTATCTCAGAGTAAAGTCTATTGTTTTTACTCTCCCCGCCCACTTGTTGTTCTGTAACCAAGTAACAGTGGTTTTCTGTATTTTAAGCTTGTTTTTTGATTTAACATTTCTCTCTGAAGAGGAATAAAAGTCAGACAAACTGTTTTTACTATATGGCAAGGAAGAGATGTCTTCCGAAATGATGGGAGGGTGTGTATGTGTACAAATACACCCAGAGGTGGGGGGTGGATGTGTGTGTAGATATATATAGATATCCATGAGTAGCTTCTTTGATAATTTATTAATATATTAAAGAAATAATGGTCAGATATAGTTCTGGTTGTGGAAAGGAACAGGTAGCTATGAGCACACACTTCTGTGAGGGTGGATAGTGTAAAGAGAACTGCAGGGGAAGGCCAAACTTTCCCTGCCCCCCTGTTCCAGGTGGAAAGTACAGAGGCCAGTTGCCAGAATAAAGCAGAGAGAGGATTGTGCTTTTTGAACAGAAATTGAAAATCAAAGAACAGAAGTCAGTTATCTTGGGTATCTTGTTGTAATCAAATATCTTTTTGTGCCCTGGCTGAAGGTTTTGATGCTTCCTGTGAATAAAATATTTCCACTTACAAAATGGAGAAGACAAAGTTGCAGTGGAACCCAGGATCTATCTGACACTATTCAAGTAGTGAATTATTGTGGCTTTTTAAAAGTATTGAGCAGCCAAATTGATAAAAGAGCAGCAAATGCCATCTGTCTGATGTACATGTACCACGGTTCTTCTAAAGCTGTCCAGTTAAGGTAAAGGAGCTGAATGGGTGTGTGTGGGAAAAGCAGGTGAAAGGAAGTTTATAGAGGCTGCTGTTGAGACATATTAATGTAATCTTTACTTATTATTTCCAAGACATTTTGCTGAAATAATTTCAGTAGTAGAGGATCTGCTGGACAGGGTCAAGGTGGGAGGCTGGATAGAAATATTTATTTAGCTATGGTAAAACAGGTGGTGTGGATATCCTGGCATGGAGTGAAATTTACAGCATGATCTGCTACTGTAGTGGTACTATTTGATTGTAACTCAGGAGGAATGTAGAGATTAGTTACTGTGAAGCTGTATGCTAATAAAAACATTTATTGCTGTGTTTTCATTTGTAGTTAACACATGGTACAGGAGATTTAATCACAAAATGGTTTGGGTTGGAAAGGACCTTAAAGATAATTTACTTCCAATCTCCCTGCCATGAGCAGGGACACCTACCATTAGACCAGGTTGCTCAAAGTCCCATCCACCCTTGTTCTTGGTCAATACGGACACTGATCTAGCAGTTTTAGTCTCCAGGCTGAGGAGGCTCTGATGAGTAGGTGGAAAAGCTGCTGGAGGCAATGAAGCTTCATGGGCTCAGACTGGAAGAAGGCAGTGAGCTTGTCTGTGAAATTTTAGTCTCATAGCTTAAAGCATGGAGACCAGTGAAGGTGCATTGGCACTGTTGTGCTCCACTTGGGTGGGACATGGAGAGGCTCTTCTGTGGATCTCCATGCTGGAGGAGGTTGTGTCTCTTTGCAGTAGCTGTTGTTGGGTGGGCTCTTTTTTCTGTGTGAATGTAATCCAGCTGGGCCTTTGTCTGCATTTGGTTGTCAATGGGGTGTTGTCTCATTCATAAATGCTTCTCTAAAGGAGGAGCAAAGTAGAGTTAAAGGGCTGTAGTACTTGTTTAAGGGGCCTTTTGGTCTTTTCCCCACTGCCCTCTGCTGACAGCTTCCTGTACCGCTTTGTCCAATGCTCTGGGTGCTCGAGGAGTGATTCTGCCTGAAACATTTCTAGGAGCTCTGTGCTGGGATGGTGGGGACAGCTGTAGTCTGAGGATTAAAACAATATCATAAATGTGAAAAATACTAGCATGTTTGTGAAAGGGAGGAAGGTAGGGAATGGTGATTTGAAAAAATAATACTCAGAATCTTTTTTGTTCAACTAGGGAAGGCTGAGCTTTATCTGCTTCTGAAACTAGAAAATTAAGAGGTGACTCCAGGAGGTAGTAGGGAATAGACTCCTGTAAAAGAACAAAAGGGCACTAACTTTTAAGAAAAGGTCAAATTATGAAAGGGATAGTACAAGGTTTCTTATGCAAGGAGCAGTTTAGATTGTGTAATTACAGCAATCCTTTTATCTGAAGATTTCACACAGGAGTTAATTAAGCCTAATGAGGCCCCTATGGAGCAATTGTTACTATCAAAATTTTTAGAGAGAGAGGACCTAGAAGCTGAAAGAAATGGGGTTATTCAGCTGAGATCACTGTAAATCCATGGTCATGAGAGAATACTGGGAGTACGACTTGAAGCCACCTGGCACAGCAATGGGCAGAACCCTTTCCAGGAAACCATGCTGTGTACCCCTTCTGCTTTTTTTTTTTTTGTCTGAAAATGTTGGTAGATGTAGATGCATAAAAAGAAATTACAGAAATGGGTTCTCTTGATGATGCCTGTAAATACTTCTGTTTGATTGTTTTTCCTTTTATTTATTTATTTATTTTTCTAATGCTGTGCTTAAGACCTGCAGACTCCTGTGATATTTTGTTTGGCATTAAGTATTTTGAGAGCCTCATGGGAGCCAGTAGTAAGAAAAATATGTCTATGTGGGTGAGACTTTTTCTATTAACTACTTTCATGTATTCCTGTCAGTCTTTCCAATGCAGCGCAGATGGATAAATTTTGTAAGCTCCCTACAGGGAAATCGAGCAACTCTTAATTGTTGTGAAAGTGCTGGTGGATGAGTGAGGATAGGGAAACAGAGAATTTCAAGATGCTTTTGCAATGCTTTGTGTGTAGGATGTTGAACTTTTGAGCAAGTCATCTAAGCTTTTTGGACTAGAAGACCTTTAAAGGTCCTTTCCAACCCAAACCATTCTGTGATGATTCTATGAAATGTTAAAATCTGTGACTAGATTTTGGCTGACAGGAGGCAAAGTAGTCTGAGAACAAATTATAGATGTTGTAAGCTATTGCCTCGTATTGCTTGCATTCTTTAAATATGGCCTTTTCTGGATGAAGGAGAGCAGTGTGACCTTTGGGTGCTAGAACAGACATGGATGGCAGAAATTGGAAAAGTGGCTAGGCTGGACTAAGGTAGCATCTTTAGTTGTCTCAAAACAGGTTTTGGTTTTGCATCTACTGATCTAGCATGCTGGGGAAGGGTATCAGCTTAATTTGAGGGTAAGGAGTTATTGAAGAACTCTGGAGATAAGGAAGGAACAATGAAATGAGAAATTAGATCGTACTCTACATAATCCCAAATATATACAAGTGTGAGAGTGATGACCTGGAAACAAGAAAACATTGAGTGCTGTTGTGGGAACACATGAAAGGGAATGCAGGCAGCAAGAGGAATTAAAAATATTTTCTTTACCCAAAACCAAAATTTTGGTCTCCAGGTACTCACTCATTATGAAAGGATGTACTTTCTTCAGCTCAGCTACCACAAGGACTTCCTTTATCTTTTCTTTCCCCTTTTTGTTTCGAAAGCAAATCTTCATGTTTCCCCACTGCAGTTTTCAGAGCAATTGGTTTGGGGATGTATGCATGGAGCTATGTTCTCTTTGGAGTTCTCTGTGGGAAATATCCATTCTATAAGAAAGAATATTTGATGCTTTTTCATCAGCATGCCTTGTCACAGAAGGAAGATAATGTTGTCTAACTGCATTTTGGCTTTAGTGGTGCTGGTGGCTTAAGCAGAACTACAAGTGAGTTTCTTTGCATATTATAGTCCTTGGGGGGGAGTATTGCACAATTTAATATGCAGCACATTTTAAAATCTGTGCTGTTTTCTTATAGACTTCAACTTAAAACAATTCTATATCTATTCACTGGTGATTTTAGCTTAGACTTTGTGCTGCTTTGTTGTGCTTCTTTACAGGATGGCTTTTAAAAGCAAGAAGATAAACCTCTGTGGAATACTTCTTATATTATCTGTATTAGTTTTGGACTTGTATAGCAAAAAAAAAAACCAAACAAATCTTTCATATGGTGTGCTTTAGGATGATATTCTCAATATATTCAGGTTAGGCAGTAACAAAAGAAGCTTTTCTTTCTTTGACAGCTAGAACAAAGCACTTTACATTCACAGTATATGCTTAAGTAGAGCCTGGTAAAAAAATTCTAACATAATCTGACTGTGTCTCTGGTTAGAAAATCCGTGATATATAAGCGCAGATATGGTCCATCAGATTTTAAAATTTCTTATTATTTAGATACTTGCTTTATAAAGTGACTGGTATCTCAAAATATAATGCAATTAGTTGTAGAGTGTTGCATTGTTTCACTGTCAATTGACTGGACTGTCTTCTAATCAAGCCATGGTATTTATTCAGGTGCAGTGAATAAAGGCAGTTATTTGCATAGAGATTCCTGAAACAAGGACGATGCCATGGTGAACTGGGATTGAATTGCCCACAGGTGACATTAGTATATAGCTGACAGTTGTTCATGCATGTGACCCGTGCTGATGGAAGCCTTTACCAAAATTCTTCCTTTACCATCTCTAATAAAAGAAGGAGCTGTGTGGCTTTGCATGGATTTCTGTTAGCTTCCTTGTCTTGAGGGATCTTCTTAAGAGTAGAATTTAATTCACAATAGGCATCTACACCATTGTGCTGCACAGGTTTACTTTTTTTAAAATGCAGATTCAGCCTGGAATCAGCAGTACGTGCTTTTCTTTATTTCTGTACCATTTCATGTGGCAACAGTACTGTCAGCACTGCTTGCTGAATGTGTTGATAGCAAATGAAATGCGCCAGTAATCAGCTTGTTTTTTCCTTTTATTGTCTCTTTTGATGTTACTGTAAATTATTGTAAAGTCATATTGGAGATGTAAGCATCTTAGTGGTTTCATTGGAAGCTTGGTGTTTGTGAAAGACTATGAAAAGCAAACAGTCAACAGGACACTGCTTATTTTGTATTGTGAATTGACTAAAGCAGAAATGATGTCTTCAAAAAATGCCTGCACATTAAAACTCTGGTGGTGTTTAAAGGAATTTACAGGTGCATTCAGACAGTGTATGGGATTGTGCCTTTATTTTCATACTGTTACAGAGATGAGTAAGGGGTTGTCAATACAGAAAATGGCCCACTATTTCAGCAACTGTTATGCATATCAGTAACTTGAATGTTACTGTTCCAGCATTTAGAAAATTATGGAAATGATTAGTTTATGCTTTAATGTAAAATGTCAGATTAAGAGCAGTGGAGATTGAGCTGCTTCTGATGTGCTGAAATTATGGTACGATGTTTTATTGTGTGTCTGATGCTTTGTCCTCACCATTTGTCTCTGGCTGTTGATTGTAATTTTATTGCAGCACCACCCTTTGTGTGTTTGTGTATGTGTGTGCGTGTTTTGTTGGCATTTTCCCTATTTCCACATTCCTGCTCTCCTTTTCCTTCCCTCCTCCCTGCCCTTCCCATTGATGTTACCTGCAGCAGGTGAAGCTTATGGCATCAAATGTGACATCAGGTCAGTGCTATGCATTTTGGCTGCTCTGATGCCTTGAGTCTGGCTGGGAGTGCAGGAGACCAGTTCTCTTCAGGTTACTGCTCTTTTAACTTTAAAGAGCACTAGAATTGGAGGCAAACATTGAATTACAAGGGTTTGTCACCTGTACTGAGTGCTAAGCAACTGCAGAATTCACACAAAACAAAGACTTATGGGAGTTGTAGTGTGCTTTGCAGATTTTTGGCCCTCCTGCTTTAGAGTGGATTCTGTAGCAGTTACTTCTGACTCCAAAGGGTGTTCAGCAGCCAGGAGTTTGGTTTGCTCAGCTGTTCCTCAAGGTAGTTCAGGAGCACAGCTGGACTGAATTTCACAAAGTTGCCTTTTTGGTTTGAATGGAAAATAACAAGTGGTGGGTAGGCTGGGTAATTTCATTTGCTCTTTGCTGTAGCAGCCATTATGCTCTAGCCTTTTATGAACTGAACACAAGTTTTTGTTTGTGTAACCCAGGGGATTATAGTCTTGTCTGGAAAGCTTTAGCCTCTGCTTACTGGCATTTCTAGGAGCTGCTCTTTCCACTGACAACTGGATATATTTCAAGGACCCCAGCTCAAATAGTATCTTAGTCAAAATTAAGTGTGCAAGCCTTTGAAGGAAATTTCCCAGTAGTCCCATTTACTTCGCTTTACAATGGAGTCTTGAAGTGCATGTACTGTTTTGTTGCAGGTGGGATAAAGTCTGAAGATGTGCTCTAGAGGTTTACTCAAGGGGCTTCAGCTACTAACTGGCCTTTGGTCCATGGGGCTACACTTTACCTAGTCTGAAGTAAGATGTTGGGGCTTCAATACTGAACTGTCTTGCTCTGCAGATGTGCTCCTTTTAGTCCACATAGTCAGTAGGGTGGGCATAGCACTATGGCACACCAGCTGCTCCTGTTGCTTCAGCAGGTGTTTCCCATGTCCTCACGCCTTCATAGAGCCAGCTATGCCTGGGTGTGCAGTTTAACTCTGCACTGGGTTTATTTCGAAAATTTCCATGCTCAGGGCTGAATGGAAGGTGCAAAAAGCTTTGCTGTTTGACCAGACAGCATGTGGTAAGTGTTAAAACTTGAACAAGGGAAGTTTAGATTGAATATAAGGAGGAAGTTCTTTACTGTAAGGGTGGTGAGGCACTGGAATGGGTTGCCCAAGGAAGTTAATGAATTCTCCATCACTGGCAGTGTTCAAGGTCAGGTTGGACAGAGCCTTGGTTGACGTGATTTAGTGTAAGGTGTCCCTTCCCATGGCAGGAGGGTTGGAACTAGATGATATTAAGGTCCCTTCCAACCCTAACTATTCTATGATTCTGAGGGCTAGCTGCTCAACTATCCAATTTTAATCTGAAGCTCCCTTTTACACATATCCATGTGTTAGGGCTTGCAAGGATTTGAGTATCTCCTACTGTGTATCTTTTGGTACTGTTAAATGGTTCATTATTTTATCCTTAAATTAAGGGCACAGGTGTATTCCAGTTGCTTGTAATGCCTTCAGTTCTTATCACAGTAGAAGTCTTTAAATGTCATGTTTAGATATTAATTGGTTTGCATGTTCTCCTTCAAGTAATTTTGCTGGAGGCAATGATAGTAATTGGGTTGTAGACATCCTACTCACCAGTTTGTTCTCCAGCTGCATTTCAGTCATGTATTCAGGCTCTGCATTAGACTCCCCACTTTCTAGCCTTTCTAGCATTGCTTTAGAGAATATAAGTCTCTCTCTCCTGAAAAATGAATGGTGCAATTTGAGTGATGATGTCACAGTTATTAATGTGCAGGGAAATTGAAAAATGAATGTTGCTGGCTTTATTTTTTTATTTATAGCAAAAAAAAAAAAAAAATGAAACAACTAATAAGAATAGTCCGACTTTACCTTTAAAACTACCAATAGAGTATATGTTTAAATAATTCATAATTCCATTTGAAATTTTCTGCTGTAGTGTATTTTGGAGACCAAAAACATAGATAGCATGAGACAAGAGAACTCTGTAGTTGATCTAGCTGAAGAAATGCTTTTTTTAATGTCCAGCAATTTGTAGAATAGCAACATTGATCATCTTCTCACCTATCGTCAAAGAGCAGACATAAATAAATGTAAATATATGCAGTATGTAGCAAATGAAATTCTTACCCTTATTGTGATGATTTTCTTAAATGCATTTTAAATGATGACAATTCTGATAAAGTGAACCTTGTCTTATAGGGGAAAAATGCAAATCAGAATATGTAAAAAGTAGAGAGGTAGCCAGATGTTCTCATATGGTAAATTAATAATAATGCAAATTGCTTCCTTTACTCAAAGCTATTACAAAAATGTTCTTAGGAGACAATTCATTTCTTACTGCTGTTTAACTGAAACCAGCAGTTAGTCAGCATCTTACAGGCCTGTGCTCTGGGTTGACTTTAGTTTGAGTGGGATGTTTGAGGTGCATAAGGCACTAATGGATTAGGATGGGGGATAATTTAAGGGTTAACTTTTGCTGTTTGCACAGAAATAGAGGGACTTTTTACAAGGGCATGTACTGGCAAGTAAGGGGCAATGGCTTTAAAGTGATAGAGAATAGTTTAGATATTAGGAAGAAATTCTTTACTATCAGGGTGGTGAGGCACTAGAACAAGTTGCCCAGAGAAGTTGTGGATGCCCCATCCCTGGAAGTGCTTAAGGCTAGGTTGGACACGGCTTAGAGCAACTTTTGATCTAGTGGAAGGTGTCTCTGCCCGTGGCAGGGGGTCGGAGCTAAATAAACTCGATGGTCACTTCCATCCCAAACAATTCCATGATTCTGTGAAGCAGAAGCTTTATATAGAGTATCTATGGGACTGATGCAAGGCAGCTGGCAACATAATACAGTGAAATAAAAGGCTGTTTAAGAGAATTGAGCCTTGTTCCAGGTACTTGTCTGTAAAACAGTATGTACTGAATATGCCAAGTTCCTTCATTACTGAATACATGAAGTTCCTTCATTTAAGAACTTCAAATGGGGTGTTGCTTTTTTTCATGTAAACTATGTATTAAATGACTTGAGGTGAAGTGTGGAACAGAGCACTAACGTATTAAGCCTGTGTGTGCGGGTAACCAAGTATGTGTGTTTTCTTTTGGTGTCTCCATCCATTAGTGAGCTCTGTGAAGTCTCTTCTGTGTTGGAATCACATGCTTAGAAGACTAAAATGAAGGTAGAAGTGATGTCCTCGAGTCTGATGGCTTATGAATAGCAAAAGCCTTCTGTATCTGCATTTTGGCTGAAAAATCATAGATAATGGGTGGGATCTCAGGAGCACACATTTCATCTTGCTGGCTTCAACCTTAGAAACTGTTCCTCAGAGGTGTTTGTCTGACCTGAAAACCGGCACTGGTGGATATTTCCTGTCTATCCTAAGCAGTTACTTTTAGTACTTTACTGTATGTAATGTTGTTTCCTTACCTCTTTTACTGCAACTCAGATTTGTTACTGGAGACCCAAGTTCTGAGGAGAGGTGAAAAGCACTGAATTACGGATTTCTTTGTAGCTTCCTGGTATGTAATAGTACTGAAAGTTATCTCCTTCAGTCTCCACTAGGTGAAGGAACCCTGCTTATTGCCGTATTTTTTGCATTGTTTGCTAGACTTCTGATCATTTCTGTTGCTTCTGCTTGACCCAGATCTCTCTTGAGCTGTGATGCTGAAAGCTGGTCAAACTTTCCAGGAAAGGAGACTAAAAGCTGTGTGCTGCAGTGTTCAGCTTGGTGGTGCTGGAGCCCCTTGAGATGTAACCCCTAACTGCAATGCTGAAAGGATAAAAAAAAATCATTTAGTGCTGAGAGCTAACAAGTGGATATGGCTAGCAGTAGTACTTACAAAATGCCAGTGGAACAAATTATTTAGAAACATCTGTTAGTAGAAACTAATTGAATACTGTGTAGATTGGAATGTATAAAGCAGAATATAGCCAAGAATTAATGAGAGAGAGAATGAATTGGCAGGTGGATCCCCTCATCTGTTTTCCTTCCCAAAATAGCCTGTTTCTAGGGCCAGGATGGTAGAATAGAATGATGAAACAACTGGACGCACAGAGTGTAAGCATAATTATGTTGGGGAACAGTGACAACATTGTTGAATGGCTGTAGAGAGTTGCCTGCTCTCTCAATTCCTGCTTGCTTAATACACAAAGCTCATTGGTGGATAGTTTGAGTAAAAGGAGGTATTTTTATGTGTTTTGGCATTCAGTAGTCATTGGTCACAATCCAACACTTTTCTGTTTTAGACAGTGATATTTTTGATGTCTGTCTTTGAAATTCTGTGCAAATTGCAAGTGCTGATATGTCCTTCTGGTCAAAGTATGGGCTAGGGGGGCTTCATCTGGGACCAAATTTGAGTTTCCTTGTTGTGGTTGGGATTGGACAACTGTGGTTCCTGAAAAACACGCTACAGATGTAGTTCAACTTCACTGTGGAAAACATGTTTCTCTTTTGCAGGAAGAGAACACACACATGCACATGTGGCTGCTGGGGCAAGGCCTGGACCCTGCAGTAACTTGCATGGTGATAATTTTGGCTATACCCTTCTGGTAGCATTTTGCACCCTAATAATAATGACAGGAGTTTAACTACCCTGGAACAGTCTGCTGCTTCAGGGAGAAGATCTAGTCTCATTAGTATGTTCTTGTGTCTTTATTCCACTCCATCAGCACAGAAGCAGAAAAGAGATCAGTGTGAATGATAGATTATTGTAAAAATGGATCATTTCACTAAACTAGCAAATGTAGACAAGCCCTCTTCTTAAAACCCCTTTGAGGATAAAGAAAATAAGCTGTAAAAAGCATGCACAGATGGATGTTATTCTGATAGTAACATGTTTTATTGAGATGTTAGAAAGGAAGGAATGCTAATTGTGAAAAATTGTAGGCTGTGAGGTCATGGGGAAAATACTGAACTGTAAAGGTTTTTCCATTTGCAGGATAGTTCAACTCTCTCTGATTTGACTAATGCATCATCAAAGGTGTTGTGGCCAGGACCAGCCAGGCTTTTTATCTGTCATGGATGTGATTTTTGCTAATATACTGGCACTATACAGAATATACGTCCCAGAAATAATAATTTGTAATTGAAACTGTGTTCCTGTGATTTCTATACAGGGAAAGAAAACAAAGAACTAGCTTACATAGAGAACTGTTTACTCTAAGAAATTTATAGTTACAGTAGAGTCAAAGTAATCTCTTAAGGACCACTGTTTCTTTTATTGAAAGTTAAAAGTAAATTTTTTTGTTGGATGATAAAATAAGCATAATTCAGGAGAGCCTGGAATGATATAATTGTTTAAATGCAATAATTGCATGTGCATTTTCTGCTGACATATATTGCTGGCCACATGTGAGTCTTCAGTTCTTGATCTAATAACAGTGCAGTTTATTAAAAGGTCAGACTTCCAATGTGTAACTGCCATGTAAGACTGTTTTAAAACTGGAGCAGCTAAGAGTAGGAGTTTTCTTAGAATTGAATTCAGAGCTGTTTCTCTAGGAAAAAAAGCACAAATAATAACATTGAGCCAATTCTTTGAAGCCTTGCCAAATTAAAACTCTGAAAGTGTTGAGAAGCCTGCAGTTTTGTCCTTGTTGTAGAAGAAAGTAGCTTAGCATCCTGCTTGTCTGATATTTTCCATTGTAGTCTTAGCAATTCATCCTTGAACAAAGCACTTACATATTTTATCAAAAGGAGAAGAACTGTGAGGTGGATTTTACTTTTTGTTGGTTGACCTTTGTTTCTTCTTCAGGTAAAACGGAACCTTTTTGTCACTGAGGAGTAAATTTGTATGTGCTGTTTCTGTGTGTTTTTTATTTCTAGCTGATAAATTTAGACGGAAACTGGAAGAACTGGAGAAAGAGAAAAATTCTTTAAAATTTCAGCTTCCTTCAAGGCATCCTTCAGTTAGCAGTTTTTTGGACCAGTTTGTTACCCAAGTTCAAGCAGCATCAAACTGGGCTGCTGATCATCGGTAAGTTTGTTGATTCCCTATTATGTAGAATGGTACTTCTGTTTCTCTCTAAGTACAAAGTGCAATTCGTGAATAATTCTAATAAAGAGTTTTAAGGACATTCTAACATATCAATATGGAGCTTGCTTATGAAAATCCCATCCCATCTTCCCCCCCCTTTTTTTTTTTTTCTTCTACAGTTCTTTTAGAATTGCCCTGAAAAACATTGATCATGTCAAACTGGTGAATTAAATGAAACTTTTCTCACTGTTAGTTGAGTGGGAATGGGATTGAATCCTTGACACGGCAACTTGAGCATACAACAGCAAGGCAGCTTGGGCAATGGTTCCCTGTGGAGTTAATTGTGATGCTCTTTTACAAGCAATGAGAGGATATTGAAATATAAAATAAAAACAGATTCTTCTTCTTTTTTTTTTTTTTTTAAATATGAACAGATCTTTTGGAGCTTCCCTTTATGCATCAATTGTTAGGTGGCAGTAATGTGCTCAGCACTGTACAAAGTCACAAAAATGAATTCTCAACTTTCTCTTGAAGGGATAACAGCTTCAAAGATTAGGGAATGAAGATGAGTTGGATGACCCAAGGGAGGTAGTTAGCTTAGGAAGAAAAATTTGTCTCTCTTTCTAGGTCTGTCTTCAGCTATGCTACTGGTTACTGTTATTAGAAGCAAGAAGGTTGTTTATAGATATTGGGAGCTATTCTTAAATGCAATAACACAAGTGAAAGAAGAAAAATCTTTTGTTTTCTGGCAGCTTGTACATGGAAAGATTTCAGTGTGCTAGTCAGTACATTTGGGTATAGTTTTTGATAGACATGAAAATTAGGTAAAACCAGTACAGATAATAGTATTTTGTTGCTAAATTTGAGACTTTTAAGGGTATTTTTAGTCTCTATCTTACAGTAGTTAGGAATAAGACAGATTTAAAATAAACTGTGTGCCCTCAGTTGTTTGTTTCTACCTTCTGAGGCCCTAAGCAGCTATTTTGCCATTTGTTAATGCTTTAGGGTGCAACATCTTGTATTTTGTCATTAAGATGTGTTTGCTTTATAATGATTTTGGCTGTAGAGGTGCTGTTGCCTTTATTGTCACAGAAATTAAGTTACTAAAGCATCCTTGAAATACATAGTCTGCTTTTTTTTCCTTATATAATGTAGATATATTTTTTGTATAATAATATACAGAATAAATAATATATACATTTATGAAACTAGTGCTGTTCTTTGATTGTATCTGTAATTCTTCTGTTTGCACAGGTCTGAGAGCAGTGCCATTCTTCAGGGTCAGATGAATATCCTCTTCACTTTTGTGTCCTGTGCACGCTCCTTTCTGTTGTTGTGACACCCTTTCTTTTTATTGCTTGATTCTTGTAGCCTTTCAGACTGCTTTGTGGTCTGACTCTCTTGTTGACGCAGCAGGCCTGCCCTTTGTCTTCTATACAGGTGTTTAAAATCTTTCTGTTCCAACAGTATTTTTAGTTAGTACAAGATTGAAAACATGACCATTTCCTCACCAAAAAAAAAAAACAAAACCAAATCTTGTAGGCTTCATTTTTTTTTATTTTGATTCTGAATCTGGACAAAATCAATATACACAAGATTTCTTTCTTCACTGGAGAAAAATGATGAGGCTAGCCCCATATGACCAAATCATTGCAGTTTTTCAGTAGTTAAGCGAGTCTCATTTTTTTGCAAATAAACAACTTTAAAAAGTGTGTGTGGCAGGTTATTTGTTCAATACTTGAAACTAAAATTCATGCTCTGGTTTTGGTTTACTTGATTAAATTATGAGACTAGTTTTTAAGTGAGTGTATTTGGTGTTGACACAGGATATTGGGGGCAGGTGGTAGGAGCTGGGTTTGGTTATGTTTAGCTTTGGAGTAATACCTAAGCTAAACCTGGGTTTGTGCAATTACCTGAGTTTGAGATCCAAGGTCTTGTTTCTGTTTCCTCAGTACCAGATAGGCAGATATACATGGGATTTCCAATGAGGTTCTGAGAATAATCTATGTTTATTGTGGAATGTTTCTTAATTTCAACCAGCTACTCAGAAATCTCTACTGCGTACAGATCTTTGGAAGATGCAGCTCTTACTAAAAGAAGGTGGCTTCAGAGCTGCTGGCAAGTGTGGCTGGTTGGGGGCACAGCAACCTATAATGATTGCAAGGCATATATATAATGACCTAGCACCTCATAATGTAGGTGTCCCTTTGAGCTGTTTTGTATTGCAGAAATACAGTTGCATTGTCATTAAGTCTATTTAGTTTAAGTATTAATGCCATTTATTTTAGTGCTAGGGGTTATTTTGCCTTTTCAGTACATTCTTCCGTGCGTAGAAAGGGAATAAAGCATGTGGGTCTTCTGATGGTCTGCAGAAGAGACAGGAACCTCTTGTTCTACACGCTTGTTAAACAGCCGTGCATGGGGATCATAAGTGTGTGATTAATTGTGCTTAAACTAGACTTGTGATGCACATTTTGTGTGGCATGAATGCATTTGCTTTGCATGATTACAGTGGGAAATCATGCTTCGAAAGCCTTCTTTGAGACATCGTATTCTTTTTTTTTTTTTAAACAAGGTCTTGAAATGCATCTGTACCCCTTTATGTGGTAATGTACTTGCTTCTATAGATATGGACACAGAAATACACTTGGCGTTGCAAGCATGCATGCCCTTACACAGGAACATTCAAGATGAAAGGTTTGCATTGTTTGCAGGTGCATTTTGAGAGGCTGATTATAGACTTGACACTTAATGTAGTGCACTGATTACCTTGGGGTCCAATCATGCAAAGATTTACAGCTGAGGGTTGTACTGGCCACTGTGAGGAATCCCACTGACTGCAATTTTGAAAGAACTTGCTGTGCAGGAGAGAAGTAAAATTTGGCATTGAGAAGCAAACACTCCAGATGATCTCTAATGCAGTCTCCAAAAGCTGTCAGAAGCTGCAAAAATGGTTTTGGCAAGTTTCTAAACTTCTGTCTGAGAGAGATTTTTCTCTGTATTGATAGAAATTACATGCCTTAGTTTTGTCTCTTTCAAGGCAGTGATGGATAAATTTCTGAAATATGAAAAAGCTGGGGGAAGCCTGCAGCTATACAAGTTTTCCTTTTTCCTTCTTCAGCGTGTTGTAAAAACAGTGTAAATGTTTGAGATAATAAAGGAAGATATGCCAAGGAAAAATCTCTTGTTCTCTAACTATATACATTTAAGATATAATCATTCTGGTCGTGGGGTGTTATGACTCTGAAGGCAACATGTAACATTCTGATCTATTTAGCATTTGGGATGTTGGTACTCAGCAATAATGTTAACTTTTAGCTTTTTTCATTTTTCCAAAGTGTTAGAAATGAAGAAACGCAAGTTTGGCATGAAAATGGACATAAACTTTTGAGATCCACTTACCAGGAGAGGATGCAGGTTTCAGCCACAAAGCGAAGTCAGCTTTTTCAAGAAAAGAAGTGGTTACAGGTAATAGGACTGCAAAGTTCTCTAAGAAGCAGTGCTGTGTGGGGAAAAGCTTGTAAGCTGTCACACAGAATTCAGTACATTTATTGTAATAGTGACTTTGTTTCTGTGCAGCAATTAGAGCCTTGGCTGTAGTCCAGTTGATATCTGCGTGATGATCGGAGATGGCAGCCACAGGAACTGAGTTAATCTCATTATGGAGAAGCAGAACTGCAAGGCTCGGTGGCTTGTGTGCATGCTTTAACTTTCCTCATTATCTTTTAAAATGTCCTCTCTATGTTCTAATTTGCCATTTTAATATTTCACTGATTTCCAGAAATTTTTATTCAAAGACAGTAAGTTTTCATTTGATTCTGGTTAAAGTTGACTGTAAATACATGATTTACCAGCTTTTGTTCCTGAAAGATAGTTGATGCATTTCATAAGGATGGAAGAAATCATCATGGAGCTGTTAACATTTGCCAGCAATAACTTTGCACTGACATGTGATTCATAATGCGATAGTTTGGCAAATGGAATGCTTTTAAGATGGTTTCTGTCCAATTTTAAATCTGTAAGTCTTTTCTGCACAATTTAGCTCTTTTCATTGTCCTTCAAAAAATCCCAGTTTACTGGCTAGTACAAGTCTTTGCTCCACCTCCTTTTAAACCTTGCAAGTCGCACTTGGCAATGTGACCCTTTAGAGAGCTAGTAGATCTAGTTTTATTTTTTTTCTGTGGTCTTGTCTTACAATCTCATTATTTTTGATACTTTTCTTCCTTTGGTGGATCTGATAGCATAGTCATCTGTTTATTTGTATACACACAAATATGTATATAAAAACCAGAAAGAACTAGAGCAAAGTATCTATTGGCCATTGCAAAATCGAACTTAAATGAAGAAATGTCTTTTCTACCTAGTCTTCACTTTTGTACTGTTTAATTTATTTCAACATGTAAGAGTACAGTTCAACATTATCAGTGTTCAGAAAGATATTATTTAATAATGTAGACATCTACCTCAAGATATTAAACTGAAAACTACTGTAGTTAAGACTCCATGCCAGGTAATGCCTTCATACTTTTACAGGTGAATCTTTATTCATGTGTAGTTATACTGGGGAAAATTAGCCACATTGTTGCACGGGCATGCTATTTGTGGGCATTTGATCAAAGTTACAGCTGATTTGAGCTTCTGGAGAAGAAAGCTGACCTGTGGCATTTGGTGGCTTCCAAGTATCTCTTAAGGATTGCTCCTGCTCAAAATCTGATGTGATCTGAAACATCATTGTTGTTTGCTTTTTTGTTTTGTTCCCCCCCCCCCCCCTTCCTTTTTCTTCTACTCTCTGTTATTGGTTCTACATTTTGTCTTCAGGGATTAGAAAGTGTGTGATAGTATCTAAAATTTACATATTAACATTTCTACAGTAATCTGTGCTTCATGGAGAACACCAGCCCATAATTGAAGCTGTAGGTTTACAATCAGTACTGATTAGCTGTCATGTTACAGAAACCTCAGTCTAAACTCAAATCCACAAAGTACAACTCCAGTTTATGTTTAGTGAGCTGAATGTAATCTGCTGCTCCGTGCTGAGGCTTTAAGTCCTTTATATCTGTCCCTGGAGGCTGACCAAGAGCTCACTAAAGGCTTCTTGGCATTTCTGGAAAAAAAGGCAGAGGAATTTCAGTTTACTGACTAAAATTTCCATTCTCTGAAGAATGCCTGTGAACTGCTCCTGAGCAGAACAGCTTTCTCTCTGCGAATACAAATTGTGTGCTTCTGCTATCTATTTATGTTATAAAAACATTTCAGTACTAAAAGTGTGTTTGTAAAACCAAATTTTGTTTACCTCCCTTTCTGCTCCCTTGTAGGTTGCTTATTGGAGTGATTGCAATTACTATATTTTTACAGAGTACGAAGGTCTTTGTATTAAGTAGGGCCTATGAAGATTTTGGCAGTATTCCCAAACTGGTAACAGAGACAGAATTGGCCTTTGTGCACACTAAAAGCCTAATTTGAGACTGAAAGAAATAAAACTGATGTTTTTGGCCTGCTGACCTTTCTGTCCTTGACAAATGCCTGTGAATTGAAACATGGGCCACTCTGTTCTCTTGTTGCTAAATCTAAAACCAAAAAGGAGGAAAATAATTGATGAATTTAGCATGCCAGTCTTAATAGAAGTTGAAATTTTGGCACCAGTCAACCTTTTAAGATGCTAGTACTGTTTCTTGTTATTTTAAGTGGTACTCAGGGAGGTTATTGCAGTCCAGCAAACCTGAAAGTGTATTTGTTGACAAAATGAGCATTAGAGAACTAAGTTTCACTTAAAATACACTGAAAATATTAAAATCATGTTAAGGTTTAAAGCAAAAGCAAAGCACCCAAAAAGCAGATAAATACTTAAGTCAGTTATCTGTGCATAATATGTTTGCTTTATGAAAGTGTTTAATTATATGAACATGCCTTTTTTTTTTCTGGATTCATGCTGCGTATGTTATTGAAGATGGAAAGTGCTTGTTTAGATATTTGGAATACCATTTTTATCTTCAATACTTAATATTTTTCCCCATTTTACTGTATCTCACTCAAACCCTCTTTGATTCAGATCTATTAATTTGCAAATGGGCTCTTTTTACAGCATTAATCAACATGGCATCAGAATGATTCAAAACCACTTAATTTTATCTCCATCACATTGATTTAGATGATTAGGTACTCTTATTGCCATTTTACAGCTAGAGAATGAAGAATTGAATTGCTGTATGGTTGTTAGTAAGGTCAATTTTGTAATGCCTAATTATTTACCTGTAAAAGGTTTTGAAGTTGTTTTGGTTTTATTTTTTTTGTTAATTTTTCTTTGTAGCTGGACTGAATATAATCAGAGTATGGAATTATGAGCTTTGATTTCTGTTGAGTCTATAGATAGTACTTCAGAGACCCCTCTTTTTCTAGTTCTATGGAAGATGGTGAACATTCAGTCTGTGTCTGTGTGTGGGGGGTAGTAGTTTAAGTGGCTTGCAAAGTTTCACAGAAACTGTAGGAAGTGTTAAGAATAGAATCAAATTTCCAGAATGGTATTAAAGTACTTCAATAGTAAGTAGTTATCCTTTTTTATTTTCTTTTTTCCCTTTCTTTTGAGCCTCACTTTTCAATTGGGACAAATGAACCAAGGGCTAGATATTAAGTAAGTTTATTAACTCATCAACTCTGACTCCTTCATGAAGTGCTAGTGAGAGGACAAGGGGTAACGGGTTCAAACTTAAACGGGGGAAGTTTAGATTGGATCTGAAGAAGACATTCTTTACTGTAAGGGTGGTGAGGCACTGGAATGGGTTACCAGGGGAAGTTGTGAATGCTCCATCACTGGTGGTGTTCAAGACCGGGTTGAACAGAGCCTTGGAAGGCATGGTTTAGTGGGAGGTGTTGTCCCTGCCCTTGGTAGGGGGGTTGAAACTAGATAATCTTAAGGTCCTTTCCAACCCTAACTATTCTATGATTCTTAGGGTGCAAGCTACCTGTTGTCTTTCCAAGGAAAAATTAGAATGTGCTTTTGCAGAAACTTCAGAACCATAATGCATGATATTTGAACCTCTAGCAAGACAAGTGCAACTGAGGTTTGAAGCTGTGGTCATTTTAAGTCAAGGGAAGGATTTTGTGCTTTTAATTTCAGTTAAATACTAATAATCAAAAGGATTTGCTAGAGAGTCAGTGATTTGCAGTTTATATCCTGATGTTGGATTGGAAGACTAGAGAAACCATTGCAGAGATACTCTGCAGGAGGACAGATAGATCACGTTATCTGTCAGTCTGTAGTAAGATTCTCTTGTCGTAGTTGAATTGAGATTTTGTTTTACTTAGAAATAGCTCAGTATTTTGAAGGTAAAAGGTGGCTGATGAAGAAGAACCTGAAATTTGGTGTTGAAATGGGAGTGGAGTGTTCAGATTGGTACTACTAGAGTTTCTAAGTATGGTAAACTTTAGAGTTATTGTGCATCAACAAAAGAATGTCTTCTTTTTAATGTGCTAAATTGGAGAACCTTAATTTGTACTACTTTAGAGACTTGTACTGCATTTTTCTAAGAGCAGAAGGGTTTCTTTAACAGGGTTCGTTGTAAACTCAGGTTTTTGTTTTCTGCAGAAGGAAATTGAAGACCTCCGAGCAAGACTGGCCATATTGGAAGCAAAAGATCAACAGCTAAGAAGAGAAATTGAAGAACAAGATAGGCTTATTCAGTCACAGGACTGTGAACTGACTGCTTTACTTGGCTCTGTTTCTTTGAGAGAACTACAGGAAATAAGCAAGGCTGTGGGTGACACTTTGGCATTGTCTTATCAAATTCCATTCAGTCTGGATCTTCCGGGGACAATAAAGAGGTATTCAAATTTCAGTATGTTGTCAGTGATGTGGAGGCTTGTATCTTCCCAAAATACTGTTGAATTTGCTGTCAGTTGTTTTCTTAATAATTATGCCAGTGAACTAAGCTGAATTCAGGCACCTTAAAATTTTCTAAGAAGAGATGTTGAAGTTCTAATATTAATATACTTCCTCAGGAAGAAAGACTCTGTAGTTATTTGCAGGTCATGCACTTAATTTTTTATGGTAAAGAGCCACTTACAGAAAACGTATGTATCCATCAGCTGCTAATACCTATCTTCAGTTTAAACTTTCTTGTTAACTGTTGGATTTCTCCTGCCACTCCTTGCCCTGCCATCCCCAGCTTGGTAATTGCAGTAATTACAACATGTTTCTCATAGCCTGGAAGTCAGTAGTAGGCATCATCCGAATAAATAGTGGAGATGCTTCTTGCTTGAGTGAACCTCCAATCATAATAAATTCTGAGTATTAGGCTCAGACAGTAGGCTTGAGGTAGCAGGGGAAGGATGCGGCATGAAGACTTTTCAGGTCCCTGCCCTTAAATGCACAGTGTACGATTCCTTTAAATGGAAAAGTAGCTACTCTTGGTAACCTTTTGGAAATAACTTCATCTTTATTTATGAAAGCAACACAAGTGCTCAGAGCCTAAACTGTACTACATTTCTTGCCTTTTTTTTCCCCTCCCTTCATGTTTATTGGATTTAGTTTGGTTATCTTAACAATCATAAGAAATTGCTGCTCATGTGTGCTAATTTATACAGATATTTTTATTTAAAGTCAGCAGAACGTTTTTTAAAGGACATATTCATCTCTTTTCAGGTTTGGCTAAAATTTTAGGTTATGGGAAATATTTTATTGAATTAAGTTTAGTTTGGTTTAATAGTATCTTATACCTGTTTCCAAGATTGAGGAATAAAGGGTCTCAAGCAGTCCCTCAGAAACCAGGCTTTGATTTGAGTTTTCTCTCAGCTTTATATTTACTTGTGAAAGAATATTCATATTTTTCCCTCTCAAATTGCGGATGCAACATTTGAATTGCCCTTAACTCTTTGCAAAATGATTTAAAGATGAGTTAATAAGTGTTGGTTCAGGAGGAACTTGCTCAGAGTTGCTATCACCATGAATAACACAATCACTAGAGGGAAAACCGGCATTATTGAAAGTGGCTTCAAAACTTGAATGAAAATTTAGAATTAATTTTTTTTTCTGTTCATTTTTAAAATATGCACTGAATGAAACTTTCTGGTTTAGTTTTGTTTGTTGATCAGATCTGTGTCCCCAGGGGCAATGATTGGGTGCTTCTGCTTTCTTTACCATACCTGGAATTCTGCTATTGGAAGTGAAGACAGATAAATGCTGGTTTGGGTAGTGCAAGTAAGCCCACTCAGGCAGTCATCTGTGACAGCCTTTGGGAACAGTTTAAATCTCCTATATCAGCTTATAGTTAGGTGCTCTTGTCAAACCCTAAAGCCTTTTCTGACCAGAACTGATAGCAATGGTGCAGATGTCCACCTGTGGCATGGTCACTTGGAAGCTAGAGTCCTTGGTTCAGAACATGGAAGCTCTGCATTCAGGTCCTTTGCAGCCTGACAGGGTCTGAACCTACCATCTCAGAGCAAGCTCTTACCTGCCAAGGATTTCAGTTCTGGCAGGAAGCATGTTCTGTCACAGTTCTTAAGTTGGGTCTTAATGTATCTAGTAATGCAGGAGCAGAAATCTGGTAAAAGGCTAGAAGGCTAGCAGGCAATAGGAGCCCTGACTCTGGGAGAGTGAAAGTGGGGAGCATTAATGATTGTAGCACTCAACTGAGAGGTGAGAGACTGATGTGGTGGTCATATCTGTCCTATCTGTTGAGGGATTTGGCAACTGTCCCGCAAGGGTGATATTTATTTATTTCCCCTCTTTACAACTGCAAAAGCAAAGTGAACTGGTAGGAATGTGTTGCAACACAGCTGATGCTTCTTTGAAAGGCTGCAATGTAACACTCACTGTTCAGCAGCTTTCCTGTCTGCAGAAGATGGTGGCTTGCTGTGAATTAAATCCATCTTGTAGGTATTTTCTCTACATGATGTGGCTTGTTGGTTTGATACATCTCATTCAAAATCTGCTCAGGTGTTGTATATGCTGTAGCTGCTGCTCTGTGGAAAAGTGTTTAAGCTGTCTTGGGAGCACAGACTGAAATCTCCAGTCCAGCTGTGTGACTCAAACCACTTGACTTTATCATACGGCCCTTTCCTTGCCTTTGGTTCCAAATCTCTTCCCTCAGTCATAGAATTATAGAATGGTTTGGGTTGGAAAAGGACCATCAAGTTCCAATCCCCCTGCCATGGGTGTGGATGTCTCCCCCTAGACGATGTTGCCCAAGGCCATGTTCAGCCAGGCCATGAACACTACCAGAGATGGAGCATTCACAGCTTCCTTGGGTAACCTGTTCCAGTGCCTCAGCACCCTGACAGTGAAGAACTTACATCCAACCTGAGCTTTCCCTGTTCAAGTTTAAACCCATTACCCATTGTCTTATAGCTACAGTCCCTGACGAAGAGCCTCTCTTCAGCATCCTCGTAGGCCCCCTTCAGATACTGGAAGGCTGCTATGAGGGTCTCCATACAACTTTCTCTTCTCCAGGCTGAACAGTCCCAACTCTCTCAGCCTGTCTTCATATGGGAGGTGCTCCGTTCCCCTGATCATCCTTGTGGCCTCCTCTGGACTTGCTCCAGCAGCTCCGTCTCCTTCTTATGTTGAAGATACCAGAACTGTACACAATACTCCAAGTGGGATCTCACAAGCCCAGAGTAGAGGGGCAGGATTACCTTCTTCAACCTGCCAGTCATGCTGCTTTTGGTGCAACCCAGGGTATGGTTGTCTTTCTGGATGCTGTTTCATTTAAAGCTGTACAGTCTATCATACCTTAGGTACAGTGATCTTATGTTTGCATCCAGTCATGTTGTGTTCTCTCTTTCTCTAAGAGGAAAAGCAGTAGCAGATAGTAAGACATATGGTGTGCATGTACTTCCTATATGCCTATAGGCATCCCCTGCATTGTCATACAATTATAGAATGGTTCAGGAGGTCATTTTGTCAAACTCCACTCAATTTCCAAGTGAGATCAGGTTGCTCAGAGCCCCATCTGTCTTAAGTTTTGCTTCTCTCCAAGGATTTATTTGGTCTATATCTAGCCAGAATTTTCATTTTTGCAACTTTTCTTGGCTATCCTAAATCAGTTTATCTTGTGAATGGCAAGTGTATATTAGGTAACAGGTTAAGATACTTGATGAGGTAAGTTAAGCATATTAGTTTTAAATTAAAAAGTCTTGGGATATTTAATATAGAATAGATTTTGTTCTGGAAGTGTACTTTTTATTTTATGAATAATAATGTCTTCTAAATTTTGAGCTACCTGTGTGAGAAATAAAGCTATTACGTACATTTATTAATGATAAGTGCTTATGTAGAAAGTCATTCAGTATCGATGTGCTCTAAATTACAGTCTTTTGGCTATTGGGTTGCAAGATACTATGTATTCTAACTGCATTGTCCTACTCAGTAAAGTTACTGCTGTAATGTGCTTTGGTATAATTATTTGTTGGATGTATGAATTGCATTCAATACTGGAATAACACAGGCCTAGTCTGAAGCATCAAGACAATCTGTCCTAAAATTAGTTGTATTGAGTGGCTTGTAGCTCACTATAAAGTACAAATTATTTTTGGTCTATATGCTACTAAATAGCAACTTATTAAAGCAAACTTCAGGGAATGTGAGAGAACATCTTAAATGAAGAATAATTGCGCAGGTAGAAGTATGCAGAAGCAATAGCTCATGCAGTGTAATATTGGGCTAAGCATCATTTCTAAGCTTATTTTTCTTGTTGAACGTTTTTATTTTCAGGAAGATTCTTTGTTTTGTCTTGTTTATCTTCTGTTTGTAGTGGACTTTTGAAAATAAAAAGCCTTTATCAGTAACAATAGTATGTTTTGATTCTGAAGAATTGAGAAATATTACCTTGGGCTCGCTCTTGTGGGTTTTGGAAGCTGAGGTTAAAACCTGGCTGGCTAATGTATAAGCAAATATGTTAGCTTGTGTTTTGACAGTGATTCTCATCAAGGTTGAGACCACAGAATGTGTAGTTTTGCTCATCCAGACAGGCCTAATTGCCGTTGGTAAGCTAAAGGGTGTAATCATTATTATAAAAGGAGGAAATTGCAGTGCAAAAGCTCAGTTCATTTTGCTTGCGGTTGTGTGGGGATGTGTTTAAAAGGTGGGAACAGCTGGTGTTGTGTGCACCATGACATATGTTAGTGTTTTAACTAAAAATGACTTACTGAAATCAGAGGGAAAATAGAACTGTATGTTTCAGTGGGAAGTACTTTCTCCTGGAGATTGCAAATGTAACAAAATATATAGTTTCCATATTCTACTGAAGAGGATACAATTTCAGAAATATGTCTTTAACTAGTGTAACTCGAGTCTTCTATTGATAAAATAAGACAGTTTTAATTATTTGACATGCTCTCTTCAGTATTTGTTGTTCCCCTCTTTTTTTTTTTTTTGTTTCTTTTTCACAATGAAAACTCTTATGTTCATATTTGGTTTCATTTGGCATTGTGGTTTTATCTGTATCTACAGGTATATGCAACTGTACACCGTGTCATCCTTAAAATAAATTGCTCATTTCCATCTGGACTACTGTTTGGGCACCGAATGCTTGTTGAAAGAAAGAAATTCAATTAAATATCTTTCAGAATATTTTAATAATCCATCTCTTCTTCCATCCCTCCTATGGACCAATTTTTAATTAGTAGGAATTTGTTCTGCACTGAGTATGTGGGATCTTCTAAAGATAGGGAAATTCTCTATTCCATGTATTGGTTATTATAGTACTGTCATGGCCAGTGGTGCGCAGAACTGAAGTTTTATGCAATCAGTTTACTGTGCTTTAGTCATGCCTGGAGCTCATCTGGCAGATTAATGCAAACTGAAATACAAATGCTCAGGGGTTGAAAACATTATTAGAATGTACTCAAAGCATTCAGCAGCTTCATCTCAGGCCAAAGCATGATAAAGGCAAAAAAGGTGGTGTGTTTTTTTTTTTTTTTGTGTTGTTGTTTTTTTGTTTGTTTTGGTGGTTTTTTGACGTTGGCTTACTTAGGAAAAGATGGGGAAAAAAAGGCTTCTATGTAGTCTAACATTAACTGATGAAAAGTTGCATTCAGAATGGACTGTCATTAGGGCAGACTGTTTTGTACACGTTGTGTTGATGTTTTTAGAAATATATTGTCCACATGATATTTCTAGGTAAGTTAGTGATTATCAAGCTATGTGAAATTACTAAGAACTCTGAATGCAGTCATATTTGTTCACGTGAGCTTTTCAACAAAATTTTGAAGAAAAGTGTTTAGAAGAAGCAAAACAAATCACACCCTATGCTTTCAAAATTATACGTATTTTTGCTACATAACATGCAGTCTATCCAGGAAAGTCCTTATTTAATATGCAATTTGAGGTTTTCTTTGGCTATTTCTGGGAAAATGCATACGTATCAAAAATCCTCTGGGAATGGGATGGTAGCACAAACACAAAAGCAGAGGGGTGAAATGGTCTTATGGTATCACAAAATATATATGACAGTGTACAGGCTGCTAGTGTTCCTGCATGGTAGGGCAGAGAACTGAATGGTATTTTTAATGACAGGTATGCTTAGAGTCTTTACTTTTGGGTTTACTTCTTTTGGGGTTTGAAACTTTTCTTTTTCTGTTGTCTGCACTTTTTTCCTGATTTCACAACCTTAGTAGTGCTTAATTACAAGTAGAAAGTGATGTCAGTAGGTAAATTAGAGGCAAAATAATCTGAACTTTTTCTTCTTACAAGATCCTCCTGAATGTTTTCAGGAGAGACTGCTATGCTGTGTTACGAGTTGGTCCACGAAGACTTTGGTGGTTCAATAGACCTCTAAGTGCATTATACACGTATGAAACATTTTCTGACCTCATTTGTTGGTAGCGGGGGTTTAGCTGAGCCTTGGACTGGCTATACATGAAGTTGTTTTCAGCAAGTTACCATTGCTTTCACCTTCTCATGCAGCATAATTTACTTGTGGGCTTTTACTTGGAGGGGTGATTTTTCACATGCTTTTCATCATCATGTTTCTGCCATTGCTCTCTTGGCAGAAAGGCTTTCTACCCTTCTGACCAGACTTTCCCCCTTCTGACATCAGTTGTCAGAACCTGATAGCCACTTGTCTTCTCAGGTACAGTTATATTTCACTGATGGTGGTGTAAGCATGTGCGTTTGTGTCTGATCTGTGTCAGATTCCTGCTCCTGTGCTGTGTAAGAGGATAAAACCTCTGGGCTCCTTTCTCTGTAGTATTCCCTTCTTTGTAGGGCAATCTTCTTTTTCCTCTTAAAAATACTTCTTCCTCTCACAACCACAGTACACTATCAGTCCATGTAACATTGCTGTGGAATATCAAGAGTCCCAGGAAAGAAGAATATTAAAAAGGAAGGCATCTAAGTAAAATGTGAGAGAAGAGTGATTTGCCCCTCCTCTTTGTTTCCCTCTTACAGATATGCATGGTAAAATGAGCGTTTTGAGCTGGCAGATGCACAGACAAAGCAGGTAGCTTGTGTGACCTCCACAGCTAGGGCTTCATCAAGTAATAGGAGTGAAGAAGAGAGAGCTCTCAATCACCTCACTAATACAGTTGTTTTAGTTTTGGAGGTCTGCAGGAACTGAAATACACCACTTGAAGAAGTGATGCAAAGCTCCTGGAACTGCTCTTTCTTGTTCACGTCTGTTCCAGTTGTAAGCTCTGGGCATAGAAGCCTTGAAGGCTTCTGACAGCTCCGATTCCCTCCCCAGGCCTGTTCATGTTAACTTACTTTTAGTCAGTGGTAAATCATCTTCTGTGACACAAGGACAATGCACAGGTCACTTTGAATATTCCTTACTGCCTTGACTTGAATGAAGACCCTAAGTCCACTGTAGGAGAGGATCTGGTTGAAGATGCATCTTAAGAATCTGATCATGCACAAGTCATAGAATCACTGTCCATCATATTTGAAAAATCATGGCAGTCAGGTGAAGTTCACAACGACTGCAAAGAGGGAAATATAACTCCCATTTTCAAGAAGGGGAAAATGGATGAGCCCGTGAACTACAGACCAGTCAGCCTCACCTCTCTGAAGCCATGCTGAGGCACATGAAAAACAACAAGGTGGTTGGTGACAGCCAGCATGGCTTCACTAAGGGGAAATCCTGCCTGACCAATCTGGTGGCCTTCTATGATGGGGCTACGGAACTGATGGACAGGGGTAGAGCAGTTGATGTCATCTACCTGGACTTGTGCAAAGCCTTTGACACTGTCTCACATGACATCCTTGTCTCTAAGTTGGAGAGACATCAATTTGATAGGTGGACCACTCAGTGGATAAAGAACTGGCTGGATGGCCACATGGGAAGAGTTGTGGTCAATGGCTCAATATCTGTCTGGAGACCAGTAACGAGTGGTGTCCTCAGGGATCGATGTTGGGACCGATCTTGTTCAACATCTTTGTCGCTGACATGGACAGTGGGATTGAGTGCACCCTCAGCAAGTTTGCTGATGATACCAAGCTGTGTGGTTCGGTTGATACGTTGGAGGGGAGGAATACCATCCAGAGGGACCTTGACATGCTTGAGTGGTGGGCTGTTGCCAGCCTGATGAAGTTTAACCATGCCAAGTGCAGGGTCCTACACCTGGGTCGGAGCAATCCCAGGCACAGCTACAGGTGGGACGGAGAAGAGATTCAGAGCAGCCCTGTGGGGAAGGACATGGGGCTGTTGGTTGGTGAGAAAATGAACATGAGCCAGCTTCAGAGTATGCTCTTTCAGCCCAGAAAGCCAACCGTATCCTCGGCTGCATCAAAAGAGTGTGACCAGCAGGTCAAAGGAGATGATCCTGCCCCTATATTCTGTTCTTGTGAGACCTCACTTGGAATACTGTGTGCAGTTCTGGTGTCCTCAACATAAAAAGGACATGGAACTGTTAGAACAAGTCCAGAAGAGGGCCATGAGGATGATCAAAGGGACTGGAGCACCTCCCCTATGAAGATAGGCTTAGAGAGTTGGGTCTGTTCAGCCTGGAGAAGAGAAGACTGCGTGGAGACCTCCTAGCAGCCTTCCAGTATCTGAAGGGGGCCTATAGGGATGCTGGGGAGGGACTCTTCATGAG
>JASSUY010018882.1:0-15139 GCA_032466535.1 Forpus xanthops | reverse complement strand
GGGGGGTTGCGCAGAACTGTTCGAGGGGCCTCAAACTACGACACAGGTGAAAATAAGTCTGGTACAAATTTCAGAGTTTTTTATCCCTCCTTTCCCAATGAACTATACTCTTAGCATAGATCAGTTCAGTTTTATTTAAGCCTAATAAAATGTGGAAACTGGAATTCTGATCATAATTGCCTTTCTGTTGCAGCTTTTCAGATAAGATTGCAATTTATCCTCCCTTTTTGGAGCCGAGTTAAGTGTATCATAAGACTGTACTGCTTAGTGAAAAAAGTACTGGACTACACTTAGGTAGTTCCTTTTCCCAGCTTTGCCATTAGTCTGAATAAAAAACCTAGGCAGTTCTAACTCTTAAATTAAAAATTCTTTCTTACCTGTCAATTTTAGTTTTGTCATTTTGATTTGCATAAATCATTTGTCACAGTTTAAAAACAGAAGCATAAGGAAACACCTGCTTCATAAGCGCTTGTTGCTCCTGACTGAGTTAGTGTTTCCTCAAGAGTATTCCAGCTTAGTTGCTCGTGGTGGATTTTAACAATGACAATGGTGTCTGTTGTTATGGACTGACCTTCTAGATGATTAATGAAGAAATATTATTGATATTCTCATCTGCTCACTTTTCAACATCTTTCTTCTTTCAATAAACAACTTATCCCAGAGAGGAGCTCATGAGTGATCAGATCTGCTTTGTTCTGTACACTAACTGTGTAATGGATACACTTTCCTTTAACCTGTCAGCATGCAGGACTAAAATTTTACTCAGCTTTGCCTCATTCTTCAATAAAACAGGAGTAGCTCCTTTGAAGTCAACGAAATTCTTTTGGTTTCATGTATGGGAAAATGAGAGAAGAATAAGGCCTTTTGTCTTCTTCCAAGTCAGCCATGCTGCTTAATAAATCATCATATCAACAGCTGCTTTTCACTGGGGAACAGCACAATAATTGATGCTGCTGTCCAGAAATCCACAGAGGTTATTGATTAGGCCAACCTGTTAGCATTTCTATGGCATGGGACTGGAAGAAACAGGAATAAACAGGACTGGGAGAAATGGAAATGAACTCACATGGTCATTAAAAAGTATATTTTACGCCAGCATTTCAAAAATAATCAAATTAACACTTTTGTTCGTATTTTCTATACTTTGGTTATATCTCTTCATTCACAGAGAACAACACAGCCAAAAATAACATTTCTGCTCACAAAGCAGGAGACCCTGTAAACATTTTAATTGCTGTAAAGTTTATTCTGTTTACTGATTGTGAAGGTCAACAATCTAGGCTTGAAAGATTCACTTCATTCTGTGCAACAAAAACCACAGGAGGAACTCAGATCCTAAGACTGTCAGCTTTTAAAAGCATGGAAAATTTCTGACCTCAGAAGTACACAGGTTTTCTAATTTGGTCACATTTTCACAGGCTTTTCATTTGTAATTACTCTGAATAGTTTGCTATAAAGTTTATAAATAAAATTTAAACACAGCTCTTGACTCATAAATGTATAATAAAATACTCTCTTGAAGGCTAACGAATAGAATTTTTTTTCCAATTCTAAAAACAGAGTATCCAAATTACTCCCACAGTGTAGTAGTCCATTAAATGTAAACGGTAAGCTTGTCAGTTATTTTTTCAGCAGGATGACAACAGAATTTTTGACTTTTAAAAAATCCATTGTACACCAGGTTCTTTGTTTGCAAAACCAGAGAGTAATAGAGTTGTTGATTATTATTATTGTTATCTTTATTGGTAAGTTTAGAAGAAAAAGACATAGTCATGACTTTTTCATAATGTGTGATTTCATTGGCAAGAGCTGATGTGGCTGTAGTATCAAGGAATTTATGCAAAAGTGGATTCCTGTTACAAGAATGGAAGAACCATATATACTGATTCTGCAGTCCAGTATTTAAATCACTTACCTAGAGAGAGTGTCCTGTCTGTCAGACTAGGACCTGAACTCAACTTCATGTCCCATAAACACGACTTAGCTGTCAACCTTTTGCTACTTTGGGGGAAACTAGAATTTTGATTCATTCTGTCCCATCCCAATATCTTTTAACTTATTATTATCCCAAACACAATTAGATACAACAATAATAATGCTGGTTATAAATCTTAACATTAATTTCTCTAGCTAACCCTAGGAAATGAAGCAGAATACAGCTACCATAAAATTTACAGCCTAAAAATCATTATTTTCACTTGTGCAAAAGAGCAGGAGTTTATAGATCTTGAGGAAAACATTATTATAATGGAATATCCAGGAGAAGATATTTATTTATTTTGCTTCAATTATTCTGCTGAAATGCAAGGTAAAATATAGTCCTTACTTGATCCTGTCTCTTTATTACTGAGCTGTCTGTGACAATTTATGAAGCAGCACCTGCATTGATAGCTCAGTGTCCTCTCACTTCCTTCTTCCATTCAGCTGTTTGCTTACCTGTTACTTGGTGTCTGACTCCCCATTCAGAGTTAATCAGAGGACCTTTTTTCTGTTCGTTTTAATGAGAGTCTAAATAGGAGACTTTTAAATGGGATTTCCAAAGTGCATGGCAAGGAAGACACTTCTATTTCTTCTGCAGTGAAATAAATGTTATAATTAAGGATTAAAATAATCCTGACAATTCAGACAAGGAATTAATTTCATAAAAAAGAAGAAATGGAGAATAATCACAAATGCAGTTTTCCTGGTATTTTGATATATAATTCATGGCTGCAAGCAAGAAAACAAGTGAAAGCAGCAGAAACTAGTGGAAAAATAACATTTTTGGATGCTACAAGGAACATAGCTGTTATAGTCACTATCTCTTATTTTGCTGGACTAGTCTGCAGTATGAACAAATAGTTCTCTGTATCCTCACTGAGTCTTGAGTATTCTGGCAGCTCATATTCTTGGTTACAATAAAGCTGAGCTTGTTGCAGCTGTTTGTCCAACAGACCCCAAAGCCCTCCTACCAGAGTCATTACTAATTCAAACAAGTCACACTCAAAACTGATTACGTGTCTATACCTTGGAACAACACAGACCTAATTGTAGACCTACTTAGGATAAGGGAAAGAAAAATCTGAAGTATGTCAAAGTGTACTATCCATGTTCCATATGAACCCTTGCGCTGTTCTACTGTGTATCCAGAGGTTGCACCAAGTGGATACAGAACTCTTAAGGAGAGAAAGCAGCGCAGCAGGTGATTTTGAATGGCATGTATTTGGAGCTGCCTCACATACAGCTGCACTGAGAAAGTGGTCTGTGTGTGTGTTCCCTGGAGATGCTAAACTCACAAATACTTATGGATCTACAATGAAACTCCTCACAAAATAATTAATGGCCCAGGTCCCTATTTTTGACAGCTCACATTAAAATTGCAGACAGCTGGCACTGCTGGCATGTCTGGGCAAAGGAGACAAACTAGATATGGCCTCCCAGAAGAGTGGTAAAAGAATTATAGCACTGAAACGGTGTACCTGTTATAGGCATACTCAAAAAATGCAGCTGTAAATAAGAACCCCTAATAAGCCTAATCATCTAAAGATAATTTTGTGGTATATACAATTGAAGGGTAAACTGAAAAAAAGAAGAAAAAGGAAAAGAGTACACTAATTAACAGTAGTATGTGATACATGAATTAATTATCTTTCATTACATGTGTTACACCACCCTCCCTCTTCTGCTATGCAGCAAAAATAATCTTTGTGGTCATACTATTTATTTTCTCTTTTCTATGCTTAAAAAAAGGAAAAGATAATGGCAAACAGAATGCAATTGCTGACTTGTCCGTTAGTACATGGATGTCTATCATAGTCACAGATTTCAGGTCCATATATATATATTTGCTTGCATTGTCATTGAATCTGTGAGGAATATGCGTTGTTACAAGCCAGAAGATCTGTATTTTGGTTATTTGGAAAATAGCAGTTTACTCTTTCATTTCTTCTTCCATTTCTGGTTTTGTTGTTCACTTTAACACAAGCTCTGTGGCAACACTTCAACCAGTTTACTTCTTTTTATTTTACCTGAAATTAATTTTATCCCTGTTACTTACAGTGTCTTGTGAAGCTTTAGAGATGATTTCATTATATTCCAACAATGGTTTTATTGGCCTAAAGGTGTACATTTGTTACGCACAAACTAATCATAAAAAATCTGCACAAAAATTCTAAATTTTTCCATCCTGTTTTTTACCTACCCAGTGCAAATACTTTTTTGAAGGTAATACAGAGGTGTTTTCTGCAAATAGTATATGTGTTGTTTATACAGCTACCCAAGTTTATGACAATGCTCACGCACAGACAGAAGTGACATAAATTGCAGATTGTGTTAACCATAGAAAAGCAGTAATTGAAGCATTCTCCTTCACAGCAAACTACAAAAATAAGTTTGCAAATGACCAAAGAATGAACTCTCTTTAGAAATGCAGAGAAATATTTCACCATCATTAGTTGCTGGTTTGAAGAGAATGCTACCAAGACAGATAAACTTGTCAACCAAAGTTAAGTTTCTTTGATCTTGTGCCATGGCATAAAAGTACAGCTAAGTGATTAACTCTTTCCTCTTGTTAGTCATTTTATTACCTTTTCTTCTCTTCTTATCCTTCTTTCTACACTTTGCCTCAAAGTGTATTGAAAGTAGGGTTACTGACACATCACTCACTTCCTGAACTCTTCAAGGATTAAGAAATTAGACTAAAGGAAAAATAGAGAAAGGACACTTGTATAAAAGAAAATGAAATGCTAGTAGAGGATTGGTCTTGCCAGAGTTGTTTCTGCATAGTTTCTTTGCAGTTTCTCCAGAAAGTTTTTCTGATCCACGACATCAAATATAGCATTAATTTTTTTGTAGAGTATTTCAGTTGATCAATTTTTGCCCAGCGGCCTGATCAAGATTCTAGTAAGATATAACTTATTTTAAAGGTCACAGAATCTTTGTAGTCAACTGGAGGATATGTGAGGTAAAAGAACCTCTCTAAATAAACCTTTTTTTCCCCTGCATAATAACATTTTTGTTTTCTGTTTTAAGGGAAAAGAAAGTCATCTGGCATCAATATCTCTGTTTTATACAAGAGCACTGCTCCATGTTTATATTTTTCCCTAAATGCCTGCTAACTTGTAGACTACTTGTCATACATGGTTTTTCACATTCCGTTTTCCAAATTATATTTAGTTCACACTAGCACAGAGCATGGAAACTCAACTGTTCTTGTCAGCTTTTCCTTCAGCAGTGGTCTAGACAGTTTAAGGGAAACAAAAGCTGTTGCAAATTTATATTTGCTGGTATGAGAAAAAGGATGATGGTGAGAGACGATGTGGAATACAAAAATGATACATAACAGATATAAAAAAAAAAAATCTTAAAAGAAGTAAAGAAGCTAAATCCCTCATCTGACGGATGAGGAGAATTTACTGTTATACATAAGCAATGGACAGAAAATATACTAACCCAAACTGGGGTTTCATTTGGATTAGAATTTAATGGCTGCAAGAAAATTCAGTTCTGATATTGGCCTGTTTCTTCAATAACATGGAGGTGGTTCTGATGAGATGGAACTAGATGATCTTAAGGTCCTTTTCAACCTTAACTATTCTATGCATATTAAATGAGCCAGATATATAGGTACATGGTACAGAAGTCTTCAATTAAGCAGAATGAACATTCTTGAATGTTCAATGAACAGTGAATCTCCTCTTCTTGGCGTCTCATCTTGAAACTTGTTGAATACAAGACTTTATTGACAGTGGCAAACTTTATTCAGCTTCTGAATATGAGGGGACCCACTATTATATCTCCACAGAGAAAAAGAAATCCTCATTTCTCTTAAATTTGTACTTACATATTCTTCTCTGAAATAGTTTATTTATCATAACATTTGAATAAGCCATTGTTTTGTCACTGACACAAAATATGTGGTTTTAAAATTTAAAGGGTTGAATTTAGAAAAACTATAGAATATTTGTCATCTAAATGATTGCATTAAGTGTAATTCCGAAGAATCTATTCATAAGCCTATTAAACCTTCTTAAAACTGAAACTTAAACTTGGTGGCTTTAGTAGTTTAGTAGTTTTGAAAGTATCACTGGCACTCCTGTGGATATAATTGTTTCTTATAGTGTCTTCCATAATCATCTGAATCTTAAATAACATGACCATATGGGAAATGGCAGAATGATTTTCAAGCTTCTTCCAGCAGTAAGAAAACAGAGCATGCTTAAGAGGTGACAAAGTGGGGAAAAGAAACTAGAGGAGAAGGAAGAAAGGGCAAAATAAGGATAGGAGAAACAAGAAGAGAGTCTGAGTTGAAGGAGATAAATTTCATTATATATTTCAGCTTTGTTTTGATTCTCTACAGTATTTTTTTAACAATTTTGTACTAGAAAATTACTCTTTTTGGCATGGATCATAGAAATAGTTCCATCTTAGCAATAGCTAGTTTGCAAAATAATTTGAAATTCAGAGATGTAAGAAGACTCAGTTTTGCAGAGTGTTCAATTCCTAATGAAAATAGTAAGAAATAAGGAACTTGAGCATAAAAGAGGCCAGGATCCTGGAGGATCAGTCCCAGAAACCTGATGTCAACTCTTTTGCTCCCATTTCATAAGGCTACATCATAAACCTTTAAGTAGATTACTTACAAATCACACACTTATAATCAATTGCAATTATCTCTATCTATAGTCCTTTTGGAAGGGCATGCATATTGTCTCATCCTCTCCTTATTTGTATAGCACAACTGCAAATAGCTATCTGTTGAAAGTATCTAACTTCTGTATTCAGTGTGAGAATAAACAAATATTATAATTACCTTTGCGTGAACATCTACTATAACTTAATGGGGAATGCGCTAACCCCTTCTATTAATACTTTGCCACCTTAGTCCACAGAAAAAAGAGGAAGCAAATTTAGGGCAGTTGTGAAATAAGGAACAAGGATATCTAAGTAATAAAATCTGACTTATGAAGACAGAAAAGGGACCTTTATTGTGGGCAAAACTGTGAACAGTATATCTTTGGAGATTTGTAAAAGTATTATCAATGCTGGTATCTTGGTTCTACATCATAGTACTAGCAGAAATGTCTTATTGACATTAAAATACACAAATACAAATGTTAGATTTAAAATGAGTGTGATTGTATACATATACCTATATGTCTATACATGACTGTGCATGAGCATCCTTGCTCCCGGTCTTACTATTCACTGAGATATTTTCAACTCTCTCACCACAAATCTGTGAATCCCTTTTCAGACATATAAAACAGGAGAACACACTTGAGGGAAAAAGGAATTTCTTCAGACTGCCTAATGTTTCACAGATTGTATTTCTGTGGCTTTTCCCTAACTTCTTTTTCTAGGAAACAAGGTACCAAGTAAATGGGATGTTTTAACTCTGAGTTTATCTGACAAGAATCTAACCTGCATGGCAAATTGTTAATATCTAATAGGAGTTCGTTCCAAGCTGGTTTATGTCAGTTCTACTATACTGGGGCAGGAGGGACAATGTGACATTAATATTTCAATGATTTAGGTCCCCTCTTTGCATGGGATCAGATTAAGTTCATTGCATAATTCATGTTTGCGCATTCAGTAATTGCCATTTAAGAGTGGATCTTTTGGTTCTCCTCCACCTCAGTTGTAGCAAACAAGTCATATTTGCTTTTGAATTACAAGGAAAAATTAGATGAAAAAAAAGTAGAAATACTTTCTGGGGCCCTTTTATTCTTTAAAAGGAAACTTGAAATCAGATTTTTGATTGCTTGAATGCTATTTGCCATTAAATCTATCTTGATAGAGTAGTAATGTAAGAGTTCTCAGCATCTTGCTTCAGATGCTTAACAACTTTTAGTATTCGGGTCCCTGCTGAATATTTTAACTCATGTAAAGGGGACATGAAAACAGTGACCTACCTCTGAAAACATCTTTTTAAATCAGAAAAACGTGTACTGTATGACTAGAAGGACAATTTTGTAAGTATCAGAATGGGAACTATGAATCAAAGCCCACAGGCTCCAGTTTCCTGTAAATGAATAAGCAATTGCAAACAACAGGATGCACATCAGCTGGCCAGGGTTTGTATAGTTTGGGTGCAGTGTTGTGCCCTAATGTAACATATAGTGTGCATATATTGGATGACAAATACAGTCTATGAACTTACTAAACTCATAAAATATTTTATTGGAGAGAAAAAAAGCTACATGCAAATTTAAGAAACAATGTTTAAAAATTGCTTTACAAATAAACAAATTGTTCTCTAGGGAGGACTATGGAGGAAAATTGCAGTTGCTTTCATGCATAGTAAAACCTTAGGCACATGTCTTTTCCCTACTCCCTCTAAACCAGCAGTGCTTCAGATTCAAGTTGCTTATCCAACTTTTTCCTCCAGGTCTTTTCTGCTTCTTGCCTACTATTAGTTACTGACAAAAGACCACTGTTAATGCAGACTTTTAAGTGGAAAGCTTGGCTCTACATAAACAGACTGAGGAATAAGAAGGAGGGTTCAACTATATGATCTCAAGCGGTCTCTTCCAACCCAAAAGATTCCGTGGTTCTCTGACAAATTTAAACACTCTCCTTGCTTGGAGGTAGACTACATCTTCACAATCTGTTGAGACATAGGAATGCACACCTAATTCACAACCACATTCTCTGTTCCCAAAAAAACTCACCACAATGAAAGGTCAAGTTAAAAATAGGCATATTTTTATTATTTATAACCTTAAAAGGTGTCAATAACTAATAATGTAAAAGATAGGAGTATTACAGGACTATTAATATTCAGATAAATAGTGGCTTTGATATTGGATTCAATTACTTATAAAGAAATGGACACAACAAAAAAGTTATCTACTTGCTGAATCCTGTTCTGTTTCCTTTCTTGAATAAATTTTCAGTATTTGACTTCAACCTTTAAAATCTAACAAAATTATTCTCAGGACAAAATTAAATTTGAAATAATTTTTTTACATGTGAACCAAGTTGCAGTTGATTGCATTTAGCTATCTTTGACTATACCTTTTCCTCAGGTGTAAAAAATTTATGGCTTTGGTGTGGACTTAAGACAGCTCCTGTAAGGAATCCTGATCTGCAGATCTTATACTTCTCTATTACCTTATACATGTTGGTATTCTATTTTTACTTAATAGTCTCACTTTTAAAATTTCCATGATGTATTCGACATTTATAATTAAGTGCTTTAACTTTAGATTCTGTTAACTTTTGGAAATCTAAAATGGTCACACCTGCAAAGATTTACCTATCAAACACCTACTTTTCATAAAAATTGCAAAGGAATCTGATAAAATATGCTAATTTTAGTTACATAGAAATTACATTTATTGCATAGATTTCATCAGTGAAGAGTATCACTAACTATAACTAAACCTGAAAGAGTTGTGATACTTATAGATATAAAATAGGTGTTATAGCAGCTGCATGTATAAACATATCCTTTACAACTTAAGACTATTATAGTTCATCCCATCACAGTATAGAAAATGCACCACTACTACTGCTTTCAGTCTTATACACTTGGAAAAGTCAGTTTAAATCCTAAACCTACTAGTTGTCACCCATCTAGCTCCATATACTTGAAGTTTAATGGCATATATATCTTTGAGAGAGATCATATTTCTAACAAAGAAAAAAAATAGAAGCAGCTTACAACAATGTACCCAAAATGTTAACAATTTGTCAGCACTGAAAGATAAAGAAATTCCAGACTTCCAAGTTACTGTTTATTCTTCATCCTACTGCAAAAGTTTCAGGCATTGTGATTTGAAGTCTGTGGTTCTGCATTTACTTGCTCATATGCTTTGTCATCTTTAAGGGACGCAAAATGGCAAAAAAACCCTACCATTTATTTTGCAGAGCAATTATAAATATTCTGTTGCCCCAAAACATGTGAAAATTATTTATTTGAACTTAATTTTAGCTTCCAGGGAAAGACAGAAAACCATAACATATTCTGACCAGTTGAGATGGCACAAATTCAGATTGAATTCACTGAAATCAGTGAAGTTTCTTTGAATTTTCACCACTGAAAGTCTTCAGGGAAGTTCGTCATAGAAATCAGCAGAGGCACACCACTTTGTATCAGCTGAAGACTTAATGTAGTCATGCAACAGAACAGTAAAAAAAATGCTTGTAAATATATATTATATGGAGACATACATTTAATGTTGAACACTCTTCAGCACATTCCTGTTATTGCCAGAATAACAAAATCTACAATAGGGAATTCTGTCTAAATAAATAGTCAGCCTGTTTTGAATACAAACCAGTTAGCAGATTGACTACAAAAATGCCATCAATTTGAATCAAGAGGATGCTTTTACAAGTTGCAAATGTCTTCTGACTTTTTTCTGACTCATTAAAGCTTTTATGAGTCTTGCCAGATGTTTAAGGCCTCAGGGAAAATTAAATGTACATGGAAAGATGACAAAAAAAAAAAGGGTATATAGAAATACTGAGAATTATGCTGCATTTTTTGTTCTAATGTAACATGCTTGCTCTGGAATTGGCCTTTTCTTTCTTTGGGGACATAGTTTCTTATAGTAGTTCCATTCTTTTAGAAAATAGCGCCCTGGATTTTCTGCCATTCAAAAAACCCTTCTGGTTAGCCATAACACTACATACTTTTGCCTTGGCATTTTAGCTCCAAATTACAGGTTGTCTTGCACACTCAGTGGGTCTGTTTTGACCACTGTTGAAGTAGAAGCATAATAAACACAGAATGGAAATTTAGTAATCTTAAGTTTTTCTCATGTATCCAGAAGTATTTACTAAGCATTATCCCTTTAAAAAGTGACCTAAACATCCTTTATCGATCCTTTGAAATGGACATAATCACTATGTTCACTATATATTTCTACAGCAACACTACAGTAGCAATAATGTATGAATTGCAATAGTCGACTTTTCACAGTACTTTTAATTCTGCCAGTGTCATACAGCATAGAACATTCCTACTAAGCTTGAAATGAAAAAATCAGTTGGCGGTTCTTGGCCTATATTACAAATAGAGGTCTCCTGATTTTTGTAGACTGACTATATTTGCAAATCAATTAATCTTAGCAATGTTGTCACGATAGAGGGACATACCCCAGGCTCACAGAAATGTGGGTGGCAACACAGCCTACTGCCTGGAAAAAAGCAAGGAAGGTGCTTGATGTCAAGGAGATAGGCTCATGCGAAGTCTGTGACAATGAACCTTTCTTCCTACAGCTCAAGTGTAGAGAGCCAAAATACTCTGGCTCCAGACCCCAATAGAATTCAACATTTCCTCTTAAATGATCCATAAAGAGCCAGGAAAATTCTCGCCAGTGCAAGCCAAAAAAGAACTGGATGAATTAAAGGATAAAGCAAAAACCGTTCTGCAGCAATATAGCGGATATTAATACTTACATGCTAAGACAGTTTTGAACTTACTGCAGTAGCTTGATTACTTTCCATCTCAGTTAAATCCAGTCAGAATTGCAATAAAACCTTGTAGTCAAAGAAAAATGGTTTAATAGCATGTGTCTGTGGCAGCTGATAAAAACCTATCTTAGAGCAGCTCCTTCCAGGGAAAAGGAACGGAATTATGTACCAGTAGAAAATGTGTCCCTAAAGATCATCTATGTGACCACAGCTCTACATCAATGACTGCTTCATTCCAACACGATATATTGCAGTAAATAATTTACACTTAATAATACAAGGTGATAGAAAAGTAGTAATTGTACTGCATTTCTTCTTAACATTTCCCCTTATTACAAGCATTTCTTAAATCCAACACTGGGCCATACTGAGCATACATGTCAAACACCAAACAACTTTTGATTTGCTTTTTGCATGGGATGAGTGTGTGATAGATTTTTTTTTTGCACTTTTTAAGATATCCCTCTCTAATCTTTTACTCAATCAGCTCAGAATCAGAAGGCAGCTGCTAATATAACTTGATTCGTATGTACAGCACTCTCAACAAAAAGAATCAAAAGTGTTAGAACTGAATACTTGATAACTGGACTTTCAACTATTGGAAAATCTTGGCATAATAATGTAAGTTGTGATTAGAGCTATTGAAAGCAAAACTTTTGATTGTTGAGAAAAGAATAAAAAGATCATATGGTAAAAATAGTTGCATAGACTGGGAGAGACATAAATATAGTCACGCTATTGTCTGTGTGTGAATACTTCATGGCTTTAATTTCTGAACATATGTAAATGTATTTTTATGACTGCTTTAATTGAGTGCATTAAAAACAAACCCACTAGACAGCATTGATGTACTATTTTTGGCCTGAAATCTTATCTGAGGCAGCTTTTAGACGACTCTTTTTGTTTGTTTATTTATTTATTTATGGGGTTGAAGAGCTGAGTGAAAGTCTTGTAAAGTTTTTCAACATCAGAGCTGCATTAACAAGTACACTTGCTTTTGGACGCAACCATATCACCAGCTACTGCTTGTCAAAGTGAATACATTAATTTCGTTTCTGGTTTTGCCTATCCTTGCATTCCTTCAGCCTAGTACACATGGGTGAGATTTTAAGCTATAATGTTAAGCTAAACAGCTTCCAAGTCTGCAAAGTGCAAAGACATCAATGTCTTTATACTCTTTCTGTCCCTTTTTATTCCAGGGTTATTTCCAGAAGAAACAGTAACTCCAGCATCAGTTTAAAAAGCATTGAGGGCCCATTTACACCTAAGCAGTCTCCTTAGGCTTTCCATATTACAGTCACTCCCACGCTGGTGACAGATTGTTTTTTTACTGGTCACAGTATCCAGATTTGCCTTAACCTGCCCTGTTCATTTTTATTTTTTTTGAGAGGCTGGAGATGCTTACACTCTGCAGCTTCTGTCTCTTTTTCCTGGGCTAAAATTGTAATTAATGTATGTCAAGGGATATATTTTACCGCACCACTGGACATTGTTGGTAAAAAGCAACAGCAGGGAAATGTCTCATTCCTACAGGCAAGGACAAGATTTTGAGGTTCTACCTAGATTTGCTTTGGGTTTATTTTGACTTTGGTGTTTTCCAGATTCAGACAAAATAGAAATTGCAAAAAGTAAACCAAGATTAGCTCTGTTGCTTTAGTTATTTTTTGCTAGTTGGAGCCAGATTTTGAATTTTCTCTCAGTTTTTATAGAGTATTATATCAAATGTCTTTGAATCTATTTAAATTACACACTCCCAGCCCCTCCACCTCCTCCATCCCCGGCCTCCTTTTATCCTGCACTGTGAGTTTGCTTCTGCTTAGTAATAAATGGAACTCTTTGCTATATAAGTCAAATATTCATTCGGGACGGAAAAGTGCATTGTATTCCCATCTTTACTGGAGCAAAATTCAACTTCTGGTCACAGAACAGGCATTTCTAAAAGAAAGTCTAGGGAAACCTATGTAGCCTAATAGTTATTTACATACATATGCAAGTGTTCCTTTTGCAGACCTTCTCTTTCAAACATCTTATCAACTGCTGTACTCTTGTCAAATTTTCAGGATGCATGTTGAAACAAGTTGATAAATAACTTGCTGGGGGACAGACTCTTCTTCAGGAGACCAAAGAATCATTCTTTTTTAACAGGGATGAATGTGAGGAAAACATTTTCAGCTCAAGCAGATGTCAAAGCTTTCAGACAATTGCCCTGCATGCTTCCAAAATTAAACACGCTACTGGTTTAGTAAAAATAGGTTTCAGTTGCATAAGACATAAAAAAAAAAAAAAATGCCTGTGAGCAATTTGGGGGTCAAAAAACTTTTTTCTTACTAAGATTCTATGTTATTTTGCTGCAGCTTTGGGCAATTGTGAGATATTCGTTTACACACCAACTTCATGCATAGTTCAGCACATAACATAGAAGGAGCCCACTTTGGTGTTTCCATTTAGTGTTAAGTGTGATCTGCATTTTTACTTTATTTATCATTCTATACATTTGGATAATCTATAATAAGAAAAGAGCATTCTGAATAGCATCAATTTTGACATTTTGCTTATTAAACTTAATTTATTTTAAAACATTATTCATTTAGCTGCTGCTAATTTGTATTTCTCTTATGGCAACAATTTCATGTTGCAGTCTTTTTGCTCTTCATGCTTACAAAAATGTGGATGCTCTGTCCCAAAGACTACATTTCAATAGCTCTGAAGGACAAATCTATTAATCAGCATTTTACAAATGAAAAATTAAGGCAGAAAGGAATTAAGACACTTGTCTAACATCACAAAAAGATTAAGGGTAACTTGCCCTTTGATGAGGCCAGAACACTAAAGCTGGTCAGAAAACTGAATTTCTTCAGTTTCTAATTTCTCAAAGTCAGTTAAGAGTTTCTACTCTTCCTTCCATTCATTTTAAAAAGCAGATGTGATTTGGTAGAGATTTTTGAGGTACCATGAAGTCCTGTAAGAACCATGATTTACAGTAGACTACCAGAAATTTGAAGATTGTAAAGCACTTTTCCTTTATTCTTCTAGAATAGCCACAGCAAAGAAAGTTTCTGTGATTCTGAATGTCTAACATTATTAGTTTGAAACAAAGACACTAATCTCTAGCATAGTAAGAATTTCCATATTAGCAATATCATGTGGAAAATGAGCTAGTTCTAAAGTAGTGTCCCTAAAAACTATTTTTGGCAACAAACACATATACTTTATCTCATCTTGAGGTTGCTTTGTTTTCTGAAATGGAATTCCTAAATTTTTCGCAAAATAATCTGGACTAAATATCTAAACACTAGGACAAGTTTTTTAACAAAAGAAAATGTTTTACTATTCATCCATTGCTATGGATGATGTTTCTGTCTTTTATAGCCCTTCCAAGAACAAACATATTCTAGACAAATCCTTCTGTTTACTTCTAACTTCCTAATTGTGTACACTTTAAAGTACTGTTTATGTCAGAATTCAAGGGACTGATTCCTCACTTAGTTACATTGATTTAAAGCATATTTAAGGATTCTGCAATTAATATTTTTAATAATGTTGTTTTTGGGTTTTTTTTTTTTTTTTTGTTCTTCTGGGGAAGATTTGATTCTTTGATTTTTTTTATCTTGTTCCTAGATACACTAATAGATATGTTTCACTTATCAGAGAAAAAAACAGTGAAGTTTTGGTTGATGGTACAGGAGTTCTAGGAATTGAGGCTTGCAGAAAGCCCTGGTGCAAAAAGATTGCCCAG
>JASSUY010018881.1:1990-17057 GCA_032466535.1 Forpus xanthops | reverse complement strand
GCAAATAAATTGAACATAAAATAGAATTAGACTAGTCCTTTTACCAGGACAACATCAGCTAGCTCTTTACTTTAACTGCATAAGTGTGCTGGTCCAGCAGATGTGGGATGTTGGTTGTGTGCCTCCTCCCTGTGCTGGATCTCCTGGTACCCCTTTTGGGGGGTATGCGGGCCCTTCTGATATCTGTCAGAGGGATGGTATGGCCCAGCACAATCAAACCAGGAGGTTCCTTGATTATGTGGAAGACAACTTCCTTCTGCAAGTAATAAAGGAGTCAACAAGGAGAGGTGCCGTGCTTGACCTCGTCGTCACCAACAGGGAAGAGTGGGCTGGAAATGTGATGCTTCAGGGCAGCCTTGTTTGCAGCAATCATGAGATGGTTGAATTCAAGATCCTCAGGACAGTGAGAAGTGTGTGCAGCGAACTCACTGCCCTGGACTTCAAGAGAGCAGACTTTGGCCTCATCAGGAACCTGCTCAGTAAGGTGCCATGGGATATAGCCCTAGAGAGCAGGGTTGATATTCAAGGATCACCTACTACAGAACCAGGTGTGATGCATCCCAACTAGAAGGAGCTTTATAAGAAGGCTTACAAGAGGTGGAAGCAAGGACAGGTAGCCTGGGAAGAATACAGGGATGTTGTTTGAGAAGCTAGGGACCAGGTTAGGAAAGCTAAGGCCAACTTAGAATTAAACTTGGCTAGGGATGCTAAAGATAAAAGGAAGGGATTCTATAGGTACATTGCAAATAAAAGACAGACTAGGGACAATGTGGGCCCTCTTCAGAAGCTATCAGGAGACCTGGCTACCATGGATATGGAGAAGGCTGAGGTTCTTATTGAATTCTTTGCTTTAGTCTTCACTGGCAAATACTCTGACCACCCCACCCTAGTCTTGGAAGGCAGACACAGGGATTGTGAGATGAAGACCTTGGGCTCACTGTAGGAGAGGATCTGGTTCGAGACCATGTTAGGAACCTGAATGTACACAAGTCCATGGGACCTGATGAAATCCATCTGAGGGTCCTGAAGGAGCTGGCAAATGAAGTTGCTAAGCCACTGTTCATCGTATTTGAAAAATCATGGCAGTCGAGTGAAGTTCCCAATGACTGGCAAAAGGGAACTATAAACGCCATTTTCAAGAAGGGTAATATGAATGACCTGAGGAACTACAGACCAGTCAGCCTCAACTCAGTGCCTGGCAAAATCTTGGAGTACATTCTAATGGAAGGTGGAACTAGATGGTTTTTGTGAACAAATCACAGAATACTCTCTGTTAAAGGGGCCTCTGGAAGTCATTAAGTCCCACTCCCTTCTTGTAGTGGTTCCGGTTAGGTTAGATTGCTCAGTTCAGTTGAGTTTCAAATATCTCCAAGGATGGAGATTGCACAGCTTTACTGGGCAACATCTTCCAGGAATGATGGGTGTCAAAAGTATACATATGCAGAGGTGGGAAACACCTTGCAACAGTGTGATAGGACCAGTGCTGCAGTGGGCAGTGACCTCAGCTCAGTGGGCAGTGACTTCAGTAGTTCAGCCGCACTACTGTATAACAGTTACAAGTGATATATTGCATATATTGTCCCTAGTGATGCAAACTACCCTGTTTAATCCAAGAGCATTTCTATATGCTATTGAATGAACAGGAAGGCATAGCAATTTCTAAGCTGTAGGCTCCTTGTTCAGAAGGGAACTTCAAATGTTTAACCACTACATAGTCTCTTGTTAAATAGAGATCTTAAGTGTGCGAGACCAAGGATGAGGGTCATGCCACGTATTTGATGAAATTAATACCAGCTCTGACTCCAAAGATCAAACCCTAAATGAGTCTATAGGAGCAATTTATCATCACAGGAGTGAAACAACATCTTGTTTCTTAAGTAGCAGAGGTTAGGACTCATTAACCTTCTGCAGGAGGAGAACTGGGGCACATTGAGAGTCTGATCACCCTCTTGTTGCTGGAAATTGAGAGAAAATCCTCTGAATGACACTGGAGCAGAGCAGCAATAAGCAACCTGAGAATGAAGCCCATAATCTCTTTGTCCCTGTGCTGTACATGTTTTCTCTGTAGCCTAATTTAAGAACAAAATTTTAATTTGTTTGTCTGGCTGCTGTAGTTAATGTATTTGGGGACACATATGCTGATGAGCTGGAGGAGGATGTTATCTCTGTTCTTTTACAAGGAGACAGATAACACTGTGATATATGCAAGAGCCAAACCGTGGCACACAGGTTAGGAGTGAGATGGCTGTGTTTGATTCCTGCAAATCACAGTGGAGGGCAGCTCTCTGAGGATGACTGAGACACAGGGAGCAATGGGAACTGAAGGTTACAGGTGCTTTTATCTGCACATTCCCACTGCATCTGCTTGCAACATTAACCACTGCTCTGCATCTTCAGAGCAGAGCTGCCAGGACCAGACACCCATTCTTGTTAATGGAAATGATCTTATTTCTGTGCTCAGAACCACCGCCACTTGCCCCCTCAACCCTCCTCTTAGTAGATTTCCATTGTGCACTAGCATCTTTGGTTTAATTTTAATTAATTTGTATCTATGCACTGAGGACACTGTTAACTGATATTGAGATGGAGCGGAGTCAGATATATTCTCTCACTGGACTTTGTCTTGGTTGTCCTTCAACAAGGCAGCTGTAGTTCACTTAACATTTCATCCTACAGCTGACTTTATGCACAAGGACTTAATTGGGTTTTGTTCTCCCACTTTTTTTGGACATAGTGACACCCAAATTTTTGGAGAATTACTGCAATGGTGGAAATGTGACCTGCTCTGGTGAGCCAGGCTGCCTGCTTAATGGCACAAAGAGGGTGGATAAGGAAAGAGTTTACTTCAAGATTTCTCTTCCAGAAACAAGGAAAAAAACTCCAGAGATGTTCAGCTTGTGTCTTGCCAGCTTCTGCTTCCTCCTTTAGGGTCTTTTTGGTTTATATTGGTGCACTGCCCTGATGTCCTTTGGGCATTAAAGGAGTAGAAGGGTGCAAAGTCATGAACATATTGCACTAAAAAGATCACTCACATTAGGCAACAGGTAAGTGCTGTTGGGACTTAAAATAACCCTTCGCTATGGGAGTAGTTAAACAGAAATAAGCAGGCATTTAGGAAAAATAGTGTCAAAGACTATTCCAGAAGAAATATTGTGTCAGAGCAGTATTCTTCACAGGTGATAGGAGCCTCATGTTGTGAAAAGCTTTCCTCATGTATGCCAAGGGAAGATCAGCAAGTACTTGAGCTGCTTGAGCATCAATTCTGATTTTGCTCCAGACCTCTACCGCCCAGGTTACCATCAGCCCTTGTGTCACCAGGGTGCATTTGAATGCCCTCCTCTGTGTTTAGTAGTGTCTGAGCATGGAATTCCCTGGTGGTACTTGTGGAGTTGTGCCCCTGACCCTACAAGAAATCTCTCAGAGCTGCTGCTGTGTGAAAACTAAGTATTACTCACCTCTCAGTTGTGATCTCTTCTTTGTAGGTAGCTGGGCATGTGTGTGTCCTAAATAATGCAAATAGCATTTGGTCTTTACTGTCTGCTCTTTTGTTAAAGTCTACATGCATGTGTATATATTTCCTATCTATCTGTCCTGGTTTTGGATGGGGTATTTTTTTTTCCTAGTAGCTGGGGCAGTGCTGTGAACAATGTTGATAGCACACCAGTGTTTTAGTTGCTGCTCAGTAGCACTTAACCTGATCAACGACTTCTCATTCTCTGCCAGTGAGAAGAGGTATAAGAACCCGGGAGGAAGCAGAGACAGGACACCTGACCCAAATTAGCCAAAGAGGTATTCCATACCACTGCATGTCATGCACAGGACAGAAAAGAAGGGCCAATCACTGCTTAGATAGAGAGGCTGTGTATCAGTCAGTGGGTGGTGATCATTTGTATCGTGCATCACTTGTGTTTCTTGGATTTTAGCTCTCTCTCTCTTCTTTTATTGGTATTATTACAATTATAATTATTAAGCTCTTCTTATCTTAACCCGCTAGTTTTATCTTATTGTTTTTCTCCTCACCATCCCAGGTGGGCAGGAAGTGAGCAAGCAGCTATATGGTACTTAGCTGCTGCCTGGGGTTAAACCATGGCATTATCACATGCCACAGATGGTTCTGAGGCTGCACAAATATCATGGACTTGTGTCATAGACTCAGGGTCTAGGTGATCCTACCTCACCATTACCTGAGTGCTTCAGATGAGTTTTGATGGCAACCTTCCCTGGACACTGCACATGGGAACACAGTCAAATGTTCTTGTCGCTCCTTAGGCTGGCCTGATGTCTTCTCTGAGCGAAGCCTGAGGACCAGTGCCAGAGTGAAAGTGCAATGGCAGTGTTGCACCTCTTTTGGGTTAATTAAGCATCTGAGTAAAAATGCCTGAAGTGTATCAGTGACTTGAGCAAATGGCTGTCTGCCGTAGGAACTCAGGAGCCTTATCTGAAGGGACATGTCTGAAAATGTTATCCTTCATGTTTTATGAACAAGAAATCAATACAGCAGGAGCAGTCGTACTGCTGGAAGGAAGCATAACCAGAATACAGAGTTAAAAAGATCATCTTCTACCTCACCATCACATTGGGTCAATGCCATTCCCTTTTTGGTCCCAATTTTCCCCGTTATGTTTTATTTGTTTGTTTGATGAGGACCTCAGTCAGTAGGACATGCGCTTTGCCTGAGATTTCCAGGTGCTATGGTAGTAAGTATCCCTCTTCATCTTTCAGTTACTAACAATCTAGTTTTATTATGTAAGCACCAAAAGAGATGATAGTGCTTACTCTTATTCTCTGGCTTACATGGAGAGGAAACCTGTCACCTCTTCACTTAGCTGGATTTACAATATCCCAAAGACTGTGCACATGAAAGAAATGCCAGTTGTTTGTCAGAAGTCCTAGCAATTAAATCCTCCCCCACTCATCCTCTACTTCAGATAAAATGACATTAGCCTGCCAGGAAGCATGAAACAGCAAACTGTATAATTAAACACAGTTAATTGTAGCTAATGAGAAGAGAAATGGATAACCCTTGGTAGCACAGAATCAACCACTGGATTCCTCATTTATTTTGTTCCTGGTGAAAAAGAAAAAGTAGGAAAAATGTTGTCCTCTGACATGTGGTCCAGTATTTGCTCTTAGTCCATCGGACAGCATATTGCATCATATCAGTAGAGCATTGGATTATGATTGGATGTGCCATACTCTAGGTTTCAACAGAAAATAGTCCTGCGAAGCTCCCTTTGTTCTTGACTTGTTAGCTATCAAGGGAACAGAAATTCTCACAAAATGCCATTTTCCACCCTTCTCAATTATTTTAAAATACCTCAACACTAAGTCAAATGACATCTCACATAGCGGAAGTGGAGCACATATGCTCCAGGAAAGGAATTGTCCCAAAAGATATCGTCCTTATGACCTAAATACCAGCAGAGGAGGGTTGCAGATTTTCTGTATATAAAGACAAGTTGAAAAGTAGAGCTGCAGTAATATTAAAAGTCTATTGTACTGCAATGTCTCCATGTCTATGAGATGCAACTTGAATGTAGCCTGTGAGCTTGCTTTAGCTCTGCAGTGATTCTTTTTTGTCATTCTAAAATCTGTAAATAATGAAGGCTATCTATTAGAAAAGTACCAAAGGTCTTTTTTAACCCACTTCATAAAGGAGTCCTGCAGACTACCATTTGGAGAGAGCCTGGGCTGCTGTATCTCATTTTTGCCCTAACGTGATAAAATTAGGATCTATGAGATGTGAATCTTAAGTTCAATCTCAGTGTTGGCACAAATCAGACGATGAAAGTGTCTGTCTGATTTGACAGTTAAACAGGAAGAGATGACTCAAAATCTCCTCTCAATTTCAATAACTCCTGTGAGATTAGGGGCTCTTTGAAGATCATGTCAAACTCCCTTTTACTTTAATACACCTCCGTTTAATTGAAACGCTGTGAAAGAAGATGAAGGTAGTTGTAACTTGAGGAGTGTTGGGTGCATTCTAGTGCCGCACTGAGATTTTAAACCTGTTAAGGGATCGGGAGTGACAGACTAGTCCCCTCAGCAATTGGTTTTTATACTCCATCTGTCTAGTTTCCAGGTCTCACTGGGTTTCTCCTTCTGGTGCGGTGTGTTTTGTGCGTTGGTAAATCCTCTGGATAAGTTGGAAATGGTGCTCAATTAGTAGAACAAAGTGAAGTGCAGGATCTCATGTAGAAGTGCTGGGCAGGAGGTGTGACATAACCTACCTCTAGTTTCTCCTACTCCACCATTTTAGTGATATGCTGTTGCAATTGCCATTATAGAATCATAGAATGGTTTGGGGGGGAAAAGACCTTAAGATCATCCAGTTCCAGCACCCCCTGCCATGGGCAGGGACACCTCACAGTGGACTAGGTTCCTCAAAGCCCCATCCAACCTGACCTTGAACACTGCCAAGGATGGGGCAGCTGCAGCTTCTCTGGGCAACCTGTGCCAGTTCCTCAGCATCCTCATAGTGAAGAATATCTACCTTGTATCTAAGGAAGGATGTATCTATCCTTTATCAAAGCCCTGTGCTGGCACTGATATAAGCCTGCATTCCTCTGCCTCCCTGCCGGCTGCGGTCTCAGTTCCTGCAATGGCTGCAGGGACCACAACCTCTGCTCAAGTTCCCCTGTGCCTCTGGTGCTGTGGGAAGCTGACGGGTATGTCAGATGCAAGTACAAAGGCAGATCATCCCCAGCTCTCTGTTAGCGACTATGCTAAATCTACTGAGGACACAGTCAGTGTGACACTGAGAATGGCAATATAAATCTGGCTGCCCCCTTGGGAAGGTTGACATGCTGGTAGCAGGCAAAGTGAATGCTGAAAATGCTTTGCGCAGCAAAGCTTGCTTAAAAATCTCTCTGTCTTTATTCCTCTGTGTTACAGAGTTACTTGTCCTATTTTGGATATGGAATAAATGGCTCCTGTTTGCATGCCTTACATCCTGAACATCTTGTTCTGACTGCTTTAGGCTTCCTATAGTTTCTGGCAGGCTGAACAAATAAAGTGGGTAAAAAATGCCATAAAATTCAAAAAAGATTTTTTAGCCAGCTCCATTATGTTCTTTGTGCTTGGCTGGGATGTTTTACTGTGCTGAGTTATATTACTGTGAGAGTGTATTCTACTTCTTGGACAGGGTTGAGTCAGTGCCGCTCCACAGCAGCACTTTGCCCATGATCAGTGAAGGCTGGTGTGCCTGAACAGGGTCAGCTCCTTTGTCCAGTTTGAGTCCTGCTTTACTTGATTTTCTGGCAGTGCAGACAGCATTCCAGGAAGATCTAGAGAACATCTGCAGCTCTCAAGCAAATCCTGCAGTAAACTCAGCTGTAGGCACTCAACTGCAGCTGAATTACATAGACTAGATCAGACAGGATGAAGAGAAACCAGAGATCACCTCTGAATGCAAATGAATTAACAGGAAGAGTTAGAGATCTGTGTGTAAGCTTAAGGCCATGATCTGATTGCAGTTACAGAGACGTGGTGGGATAGCTGTCATCACTGGTATGTTGTCGTGAGTGGCTGTGTACCCTCTAGGAAAGACAGGCCAGCAAGCTGAGGTAGTGAAGTTGCTTTTTATGTGAGAGAGCAACAGGAAGATATTGAGCTCTGCCAAGGGGTGGATGAAGAACAAGTTGAGAGTTTATGGATAAGAATTAATGGATGACACTGTGGTGTGTGTTTGCTACAGGATGCTTAATTAAGAATTTGTTACCATGTATTTATTAGATTGCATGAAAGAAATTTAATTAAAGATATTGAGGTAATAACTGCATAAACTCAGCTTAAATTCCAGGTTACTGTGTGATCATCAGTCAAACCAGTATTTTCACTACCTTTTTTGATCCAGATGCTGTAATGCTTACTAAGGTCTTCATAAAGTTATATGGAATTTTATCGAAGTTAGGATACATGAGGTCAAATGCACTGTTATTTACTTATAAAGAAATGAAAAGATGAAGAGGTATGAAAGCATTACATACCATGGAAAGAAGACAAAGGAAGGCAAGTCTCATAATAAAAAGTAGGCATGGCTCTGTGGTTCTGTTACATATATACATTTGTATAAGCTTAAGTTCTTGGGGCGATGCAGTGAGTTTTGAGAAGGCATCTGACTGAAAAGAAATTATTAAGACCTTTCCTCTTTTGATTCTTTCAGAATCTCTTCTTGGTATTGTGACTGGTGTGCTGGCCTGACCTTAGAAGACACTTTGTCTGAAGAATCATCCTTCCAATTATCAGTATTAAGGAGTTCTATACTGTGCCTTGTTTGGTGCATCTTTCAGGCTTTAAGCACCAATGCAGTAGGTCCATCTGTGGCTGCCTTGGCTCACTTCCTGGGCAGGTGACACATTTTCTGCCTCTGCCCAGCCAGCATGGACCCAATTAATCCTGTGTGAGCTGGGTATAACAAAGGTAAAACTTAATCTTTCCAAAATTGTGATGGGAGACAGAAGCTGATGAAAACCATGGTGGCAGCTGCTGGCTTGTACTGGGCTATGTGACTAATGAAGCCATTTGGAGGCTATACTGATTAGCATGGAGAAAAAAATGATTGTTACGACACCTGGGCAGGAGGGGAAAGATGAGGGCAGCATATACAGTATTGCAACACCATTTTGAAGCTGAAGCCCAAGGGGAGGAAGCACAAAGCACAGAAGCCAAGCTGTCACCCATAGATCTACACATTGACTGTCCAGAGAGATGTCCTGTGCCCTAGGTCCTTGCTGCTGATCTACATGAAGCTCACGGGACTGATGCTCTGAAATGTGATGTGTGTCACCTGTGAAACAGGAATAGCAGTCCAAAAAGGATTTGTGCAACATGACGTGCAGTGTTTTGTGGCTTTAGCCATTGTGTCTTGGCTGTAGACCCCTGAGCCCCATGTAAGAGGCCCGTTTGTCTGCAAGGTGTAAAGGAAGATTGAAGCATGGCTGGAGGGCAGCAGCAGGAGGCAGTGTGCTGAACGAGCTGTAGCTATGTCTGTTAACAAAGGTAACTTCAGGTGGAGATGTGAGATGTGTTTCAGATTATTTACTTCCTCAGGACTCATATCTTTTCTCAGAACTAAGGGAAAAGCATTCATCAGTCTGGATTTAGAGTTGGAAGCTTTTCCTGAAGGTTAGTGCTGCCAAAAAAAGGAGCAAGGATCAAGGCTTTGTTTTACAATCCATTAGTAGGATGAGAGTGATGCTCTTTCTGTCATGCAGAAGACTAAGACTAATCTTCTTGCCTGAAGAAATTTAGTCTTCTTCTTTTCATTATCAAATAGGGGGTTAGTGTTCTGTGCAGGAAAAAAGTCATGAGATGAGAAAACATGAAACTGAATGCTCGTGGCACTCTTGTTCTCACTTGAAAGATTTGGGTTTCAGTCTTGGGTATATGAATAGTTTATATATTAATACATGACTGCTTGACATAAACCACCCTAAACATGTCCCTCTCGGCAAACCTAGCAGCTGGGCCATTATAGATAAGGCTTTTCCACTAGGAGATAGGAAATGGATTTGAACTAGCTTTAATTAGATTTTACTTTCTCTTGTTTGGAATAGCTTCACAGATAAGAAAATGATAATGAAGTTTTCTATTTAAAATAACCCTCATACATTTCATGTTTGTGTACTACAGCGCTTGTCTAGTGTATCATTAAAGCACATGCATTCATGCAGGTCAGCAAGAACGGTATTTGTGGGACACCCCACAGGAACATAGCAGTGTATGCACTGTAGCAGCTGTTGAACATTCAGCTGGCACGGATTTTTATTGTTTTATTTTCATATGTAATACCTTTTTCCATTATATTTCTAATATAGATAGATTTACCACTTTGCCATGGAAAGTACAATTTTCATTCTTTTTGTTTACAACCACCCATACAGATAGCTGAATTCCTTATGCCAAGTTTTGGGTACAAGACAGCATCATGATTTTTTGCTTTATTACCCTGAGAAAATAACAAAATCTCTTTTAAGTCCTTTGAAAGCATCTCTGGTTATTTTTTTAAACACAATTATTTCTGCTTATAAGAAGAATTTTACAGTGCATCAGACACAATTAAGGTACTTGAGTTTAAAGAGAAGCAGTTTCATGATATCTTTAAAAATCAGTTGAGAACTCAGTCTATTGTTCTTTTATTTTGACAATGCTGTTTATATTGATTAGCTCTGTACTCTACTTTATATGTGCTGCCAACAAATTTAATTTGAAGAAGATCATGTGTGTGGCTCAGTTCAGAAGATGACACTCTTTCACCCCCCTGGGGATTGGAAATGTGCTCCTTCACCAAGCATAATCATGACCAGAGAGAGGACAGTAAGAGGTTACTAAGCATGATATCAACCCAAATAATCTAAAGATGATATGCCAGCTCTCTCTTTTTAGTGTTTTGGTGTAGAAGTAGTCCTCTGTCTAAATGAAGCCCCTTTTTTCTGTCTGACAACTCAGCAACCCTGTGGATCTCACTGAGTCAACATGCTGCAAACCAGTGTCCTTCATGAGACCACTACTCCCCAGGTTCATGCCCTGGACATCCATGCAGGTAGCAGTACCTGTTGGCTCTGTACCATGCTGAGGCTAATTTTGAAGCTTACCTTGTGTTGAAACAGCTCCCATCCTGATCTGAAAAATCCCCAGGAGATTCCCAAGGCTTAGCTCTCCTAGCGGCTCAGTGCGTAGGTTTGCTTCCTAGAGACTTCCTTTTCTATTTTAAAATGGAAGAAGTCCAGACGAGCTCTCATCTTCCCTCCCACCAGTAGATTTATGCCAGTTTTAGTCTGAAGCAAATGAGACAGTTTTGTTCCTAAACACCCATAAACACACTTCTGTGCATTTGACTGTCTTTGAAGGCTTTCTCTGTTTCACCACTTGAAACTATGTGACATGGGGACATGGTTGTTCAGCATATCGTTATCTTTTCTGATTATAACATCTGGGACCTCTGTTTGAGGGCTATTACGTGAGCCGGGGCTTTATTTCACCTTCTGGAAACAATAATCATGAGCCTAAATAAGCAGAAAGATTTCACCCCACAATTTTGATCCTGTATTTACTTTACTTACTAATCTTTGGTGGCTTAACTGCTAATCAGTTTGCAAAGTTTCCTTTTTCATCTTATTCATTATCCACTATTACCCTTATTTCTTTTCACAGTAAAAAGATACCTGCTCTCTCCTTTCTTCTGCTTCTTTGGCTATAGGAAAGTGTTGCTAGAAAAGTAGGGCTCCAAACCGAATCCTTCTTCCTGTCTGGCAATGCTTGTGGTGCTGCTGGTGCTAGGCTGGAAGTGGGGATACAGTTTGTATTCTTAACTCCTGGACTGCACATACACTTTTCCTGCTGTAGAATGTTTGGATATTGACTGAAACCATTTTCTCACCCGTTCTCCTTTCACCCTGCAGACCCTTCTACCTCCCTAGCCCCATGGTGGCTGTCAGTATTGTCTCTTGAGTGTTGATACCAACATTTGGTCCAACTGACATAGCTGGGTCACTCAGACATTTACCGAACCTGGCCCTAGCTGCTCTTAAGCTCTTGCATGTCCACAGCAGCAGTGCTTTCTCCTCAACTCTTTGCCTTGCTCTGAAGTTGATGGCATTGGACAGTAAAGTTGTGACACTCCTTACTTTTGCTGGTTTCAAAAAGCTGCAAAGGCCCCAGCTCCTGGTTTTGAGGCTATAGCAAATGCTGAAAAAGGTATCGTTTACTGGCACAGACACTGAGGAAAAGTATTTTCTGCTTGTTTATATTTATCATCTCATATGCAAGGATAAAGTAGTGCAATCCTTCACTATACTGCCAGTGATACAAGTTTCTGCAGTAAGCCCTTCAATTTTCACATGCTTTCCTCCTCCCCAGGTTTTTAAAGTGATCATTAAATTTCCCTTAGGCAGATTCTTATAATGTTGCAGGTTGGGACCCTTCTGCTTTATCGCACTACTTCTTAACATATGGGAAGAACTACTACTGCTTACCAAACAGAAGGTGAGATGAAGCAGAGGCTCTGCCATCCAATCATATGCTGTGGAACCTACTGTGCACTCCTTACTGCGCACTGTTTTAATGCAGGGGAAAAAGCCCAAACATTTTGAGTGGATTGATTTTAGTACGAGTAGAAAGATGAATTCGGAGCTGTGATGAAGCCCACCAGGTGCCAAGTGTCCCAGATCCAGAGGATGTCCTTGAGAGGGGGGCCAAGCAGCAGTTCCCACTGCCTGAACCCTGTGGTTCCTGTGGACACCAACAGGTATTGCTCATTAGCCAGCCTTTATTCCATGTGAAAAGGTGAAAAAATGGAAGAAAAGCTATTGTGAATTTGAAGATCAAAGCCATCCTTTAAGAGTTTTGCACATTTTGTCTCAAGGGGCTGTGATCCAGGTCCTCACAGCAGTTGTGTCTTTGAGATGCATCCAGGTGGTCTGATGTTCATGTGAAATTCTTTTGACAAGTCTAGACAAATGCAGGTGAGAAAAGTTAATAAAACAAAATCTCCTTCAATGAAATTAGGAAGCTTATTAACTCAGTGTCTTTGGGGAAATGCTTCTGATATAGATGGACACCTGACAAGAGCGCCATCACATTTTCATAGATTCAATTAATTACTTCCATTTAGAAACACTCAATTAGAAGCTTCCAATTAGGTTGCAACCTTTATCATTAAAGTGCTATTAACCTCCAAACCACTGCTGCTGACATTAAAAATCTGACTAGGAATGAGTAAACAGCTTGGTCTGAAATGGAAGTTGCTCTCCTAAGATGAATGTGAACACTCCCTTTTTCTTTTCTTTCTAATCTAGATAATTTGTTGCAGTGCTTTTTCTCATCCTACACCTGTGCCAAGAGGAGTCTGACTGGTCCCAGGACATGCTTCTTGCAGACGCTGAAGGGGTTGATCTGGTACTTGGAGGATTGCAAGACCAGCCTGGGGTGAGTCTGCCTGCAGGCTGCTGAGCCTTTTGGGCCACACCAGCCCCTGGCCTCTGCATAGGCTTGTGTGGGCTTCCCTGCACAGTGCTGCATCCTGCTCCTCCAGCAGTGACCCTCCCAAGCCTCCCAGCTTTATAAAAATACTTGAAGTCTTGGGTACTTTCTATGATCCCTCTTTTCAAAACACTGAAGTGATTCCTCTGGTTTTATACCAACCTTGTGTGCAGACATTTGCCTCACTGTTGGTCTGTGCTTCAGTATGTAGCAGACTACATATGCTAAGTACTCAAAATCATTGTTGGTTAATGGGTTCCATCAAGTTTCCTTGCATACAAGGTGCATAGAAACAAAAGCCTTAACCCAAAGATTAGCTGGAAGGTGTATCTTCTGAAAGCTGGTGGAAGTGGTCTTTTCTCAACTAATGTAGAGAAAATGCTTGCTTAGGAAACTGAAAATGTAGTATTAAAAGATGGCTTACAAGCTTATTATTAACCAGCTGTGTGAATATGGGGGAAGAGTAGAGTGGGCAAGAGTCCTGGTAAGTAGTAAATTGAGCAAGCTACCTCAACAGGCTGTATTCTGCTGTTTCACATCTAGGAGGCACTGTCTAAAATGCTGCTTGTTGACCTGTGTAGGTCTTGTCAGCTTACACAGAAAGCACATGGATCACGCAAAGCCTCTGGTGCAGCCAGAGTTTGACCACATGAAGGTACCTGAGCTGACTTTTGGAAACCTGGATTGCTTGCCTGTCCTGAAAGGTTCATCATGGTACCAATAGGATGGTTTTGACAAATGTACTTACAGACAGCTCCGTGCTTGAACTGTGGCGTTATTAGGTCCTCAGAAACAGATGGCAGCTTTTCAGTTTATGCCAATGCTGAAATTTGCTCCTCTGAAGTTCAAAACTTATATTGAAAGCTTGGAGAAATTGCTGATTATACCTTCTAGTTGCTCTTTCAGGGTAAGAAAGTGTTTTTATGAATTTAGTTTCCATACACCTAGAGATAGCATTCTCCATTCTGAAGTAATGACCTACAAAATCCTGAGTTTAAATACAAAGGTCATTTGTAACTTACAGGAGGGCAGAAAAGTCAGCTCTCCCTTAATGATTCTACTGTTTCTTTCATTCCTTTGACCTCAAACAACCAAAAGGGTTTTTCTTTGAAAATGATGAGACTCTGTATGTTGAGTTTCAGCTGTGATTGAATTTATGCTACAGCCAAGGTATAAAACCTTGAAAATAGGATTTCTAATGGAAATTCCAAGTGCAATCTTAACTGCAACAGTCAGCTTGATACTACAATAGCGCTATTAACATTCTTCAAACCCAATGGTTAAGATGAGTCGTATTGATCTAATTCTTTACATAACCCTTTTCCTATGGGGCACAGACCTAATCTTGTAATTTCTAGTCATAGAATTATAGAATCATAGAATAGTTAGGGATGGAAAGGACCTTAAGGACATCTAGTTCCAACCACCCTGTCAAACAGCAGTGGATATGCTCATTAAATTTGGGGAGACACAGCTGATATCAGTGCTATAGAAATAAATAGTGTTTCCAGCAATCAAACAGGGACGTACCTTGTACACTTTTAAAGGTCAAGTTTTGGGCAACTATCACTAGTCTGGGTTATTAACTTGATATTGTACTTGGTATTTGTACAGTGTCTATGCAACCTTTGAGTTCTGGCCTTCAATGCTTAGATAATCATATAACATTTAAAAATATAACAAGAGATAATAAGTTTCAGGATGCTGTGATAGTGAAGATAGGAGAATTGTAACTTTTTCTGGTTTCTATCTATTCTTTGTAAAAGACAGCTGAATTGTCATCATTTTCTGCCCCTGTGATGAATACCACATGCACTGTCCTCAGTGGTGCTGTGTTGCTGTAAGTGTATAAGGTGATCCTAAAAAAGGAAGGCAACTACTGGGGATGAGAACAAAGCTGATGAAATGTCATGGTTTGAAGCCCTCAAACAGTTCTGCTCACTCACTCCACCCTCTTTCTTCCCCAGTCCTGGGGGATGGGGAGGAGAATCGAAAGAATGCAACTCCCGCAGGTTGAGATAAGAACAATTTAGTAACTAAGGTATAACATAAATCACTACTGCTACCACCAATAATAATACAAGAG